>PVKB01000093.1:670893-774618 GCA_004027205.1 Ctenodactylus gundi | reverse complement strand
TCTTTTTTGGTGGAATTGCCCTTTAAAATAAAACATTACGCCTAAGACCTCTGGAGAAGGAAGCAGGAACGCAGAGGTGTTCTGTTTTGGTAGGAGAGGGAAGCCGGCCTTGGGTTTGGTACCAGGCAGGAAATATTGGACCCATGGGCTTGGGTAGGCCTTCACCTGCTGGGCTGGCCTCTGGGCTGGCCAGAGCCAACGTGGTGATGGGGCCCAGGACCACGCTGCCCATTTTGAAGACCCTACTGCTCTCTTCCTGCCTGGTCCCTGGTCCCAATACCCTTCTGGCCCTCTGGGAAGGAACCATCGATAAGTAGCACTTCCGTACACCTTTTCTCTTGAAGGGGTAGCTGCTTTCAGGATCCCTGCCGCCCCCCCCCCCCCGACCCCCCAGCTCTTTTCCGTCTCCCTCCGACTCTTTCTTATGGAGATTCTGGCTTTCATAAGTGCAGGTTGGCTGGTGGGCAGACCAGGGGTTATGTCCTGGCTTCTCTTACATGTCCATGGGGACGTTAATCTCTGTTAACCTGGTGTTCCTAACTTCGGTATAGGATAGAGTTCTCTTGAGGGGGAGGGTGGTTCTGAGAATGGATGGGTGGGATGTTTGTAAGGTGATTGCCCTGGTCCTGTCCTACTGGTCTATACTCCGTGAAGTGCCAGTTACTTGGAAAGAAAGGAAAGGAAGGGAGGAAGGGAAGGCATTCTCCTTTGCTTATGTGTGGCCCAGTAATTTTTTGTTTTGCCTCTCGTGAGCCACATAGTTAAACTAGAAGTATTTTTCTCCCTGCCATGTACTTCTGGCCTTTTCAACTTAACTGTTTTGTGTAGCTAACCTGAGGATATATTGATAATGTTTTTTTTTTCCTTTTTTGAGACAGGGTCTTGCAGTGTATGTAGTCCAGGCTGATCCCGAACTCTATGCAGCCCAGGCTGGCTTTCAGCTCATGGCAGCACTCCTGCCTCAGTCTCCTGAGTGCTAGAATTAATAGGCGTGCTTATGTGGTGCCGGGGAAGCAAAGTCAGCCTTGTGCTTGCTAAACATGTGCTTTAACCACTGTGCTTTTCCTCCAGCCTGACAATTTTCCTTGAATGGCACTAGGAATTGAACACAGGACCTTCACACATTCACAGTACATTCCCAGCCATTTTTTATTTTTATTTATTTATTTTTAATGTTGAGACAGTTTTGCTAAGTTGAGGCTGGGCTCTAACTTGTCATCCTCCTGCCTCCGCCTCTAACAGGGCTCAGATTACAGGCCTTCGCCACTATGCCCAGCTGATGGGGTTTTCTTTTCTTTTCTTTTGTGTTTTACTTTAAAACAACGTGACCTTCATTTTATTTCCATCTGATCATCATAAGGGGCTTTATAAAAGCCCATCACCCTAAGCTGGGTGTGGTGGCGCACGCCTGTAATCCCAGCACTCGGGAGGCTGAGACAGGATTGCCCTGAGTCCAAGGCCAGCCTGGGCTCTGAAGTGAATTCAGGACCAGCCTGGACCACAGAGCGAGACCCTGTCTCAAAAAAACAACAACAAAAAAAAGCCCATCACCCATGACATTGGTTAGGAAAAAAAAGAAAAATTAGGGAGGCAATTAATGTCCCTCCTGGATGTTCATTTGCGTGTGTGACTTTTTTATTTATTATGTCACACTGTTTTATAATTCATAAAAGATTGAATACCTTCCATGTGCATGATGCTTCCAGATGTTAGATAAAATTAAACCAAATTTTTGTGTCTCCAGGAATCTATAAACTGAATCATAGATTCCCAGAATGGTTTACAGTGCTGTGGCTTGGGGCTCCCAGGAAATGTCAGAGCTGAAAGGACAGGATGGGACAGTAACAGTAGAAGGCCGGAAGGAAGGGAAAAGCAGGAGTATCCAAGGAGGGTAGAATGGATGCAGTTGAGATGGGAGGGGAGCGGATAAGCGCCAGGGCCAAGGTCGTCGTCGTCACGGACCCCCGAGAGAGACTCTGTGACTCTTCGAAGCTTGTTTGCCTGCTTATTTAGTTGGAGACAGGGTCTCGCTCTGTAGTCCAGGCTAGTCCTGAGCTTACTGTGTAGCCCAGGCCAGTCTCAAACTCACAGCAGTCCTCCTGCCTCAGCCTCCTGAGTGTTGGTCTATCGCTTAAACCACTTAGCTATGCCCCAGCCTCTTGTCACTGCTGTATCTTCTCCAACTAATCAGTCCTGCTTCCTTCCAGCAGCCAAGGTCAGGGTGGTCAGTTTGGACCAAGAATATTTGCCTTCCCTTCTCCATTTTTGGGAGTTTCTGTTACCTACCCATCGTCAACCATGGTCCAGATATATCAATGGAAAAATTCCAGAAAGAAACAGTTTATAAGTTTTTAACTTTTAATACAGTATGTTATAATGATTCTGTTTGTAATGAGTTACCATTGTTAATCTCTTACCATGATCTATCTGTCTAGCTATTATTTTATGGTCCTGAGAGTTGAATCCAAGGTTTTCACTCTGAATTATATCTCCAGCCCTTTTTTGTTCTGAGACAGGGTCTCACTGATTCGTTATGTTGCCCAGTCTACTCGAATTTTTGATCCTCCTGCCTCAGCCTCCCAAAGTTCTAATCTTACAGATAGGTACTACCATACCTGACCATTGTTGTGCTTAATTTACAAGTTGGACTTCATCACAGGCATGCTTGTGTAGGCGAATGTATAGTCTGTATAGGATTTGATACTGTTGGTGACTTTAGATATCTGTGCCATCTGATGTCACATGGGCAAAAAGCTAGGCACTGCACAGCCCTTGAGTGTGTTTTTCTGCAGGTAGCCTCCCTGCCAAGTTAGTTTTCCTTTGAATTAGTGAGGATTTTTTTTTTGTCTGCAGTTGTGTTCTCTTCCAGTTTTCCAAAACTTGGTGCCTTTTCATATTTTCTCATGTAGTTTCCTCCCTCAACAATTCTGTCTTCGTTTTTAGAATACAAATACGTTAAGAATATTTTTGTCTTATATGTCTCAGGTTAGCCCCTTCTATTTTTTAAAAGAATAGTTTGATTTTTTTTTTAAATTGGAAGCCACATGTGCACGATGGAACAAGCTACTCTTTGGAGAGAGGAGAAAGCACCTCACCCTTGAGTTCTGGCTTTGATGGCCAGGGCTGGCAGCTTGTGACATGTCCTCTGTCCCATGGGAGCTCCCAGCAGTAGCCTGGGCCTAGGCAAACACCAGTCCTGCCTGGAAACTATTGAGTCTTCAGGATGATGGCATGGTATGTGTCTTTCAAAGCTTCCAAATTGCTCCTTGAGAACTTTTAACTAAAGACTTTTTTTTCCTCTTGGTGTGAATCAAGCCCATGGCCTTCACACCAAGCTACAATCCCCAGCCCATTTTTGATTTTTTAACTTTTTTTTTTTTTTGATACAGGGTATCTGTAGCTCAAGACGATCCTGAGCTCACTAGGAAACCCAGGCTGCCCTTGGACTCAGGGTAGTCCTCCTGTCTCAGCCTCCCGAGTACTGGGATTACAGGCATATGCCACCACACCCAGTTTATGTGGTGTTTGAGAATCAAACTCGGTTATGTAGCTCTTGACTTAGCACTTACTAGCCAAATGCTTTAACTGCTGAGCCATTCCTCCAGCCTCCTTATTTTTGATTTTGATTTTGACTTTGAGACAGGATCTTGCTAAGTCACTAAGTTGCCTGGGCATGAACTTGTGATCCTCCTGCCTTAGCCTCCCAGAGTGCTGGGGTAACAGGCTGGGATCCCAGATGCTAGGATAACCCCACCACTGGCCCTAATGGTATTATGCTGTGAGTCACATTTCTCAGTGACCTGAAGAATCCCTTAAAGGAGACATTTTTGGACCTAAGATTTTGTCCATCATAGTTTAGTTTTTTTCTCACTGTACTTTAGCAAGGTGGAGTGAGAGCTTCGGCATTTTATTTTGTGGGGCTGGAGCTTGATCACAGGGCCAAAGGTGCACTGGGTACCTCACTAACCCTGAGCTGTCCCCCAAGCCCTGGACATCAGCGTTTTGGATCTTCCTCAGTTACCTAGGTCAAAGCCAAGCACTCAGGAGACTAAACTGATGGATGTTGTTAAGGGTATTGTAAAATGGCCAGGTGTTCTCTCAGTCCTTTTCTCTTTTTCCATTTTAGAGTAGAAGTATCATGGAAAAGGTCGTGTCTGAGTTACCTTCTTGTTTCTGAGACAGACTACCCAACACCCACAGACTTTAGGGAAGGAAGATTTATGTTAGCTCACTGTTTTAGAAGGTCACAGACCCTCTGTGGGGAGGTAGCCTGAAAAATGGTAGAACCACATGGTGGAGCTGGAGCCAGAGGCGGAGAGAGCGAGAGAGAGAGAGAGAGAGAGAGAGAGAGAGAGAGAGAGAGAGAGAGCTCCTCAAGACAGGTAGAACAGAGCCAGCCTGGGAGGATGGCAGAGGTACACTTCTGCTCTTCCAGATCAAGCCCCGAGCACCTGCCCCCTACAACCAGGTCCCACCTTCCAACAGTACACAGTATTCATAGGTCCGTGAGGCTTTTGGGGGATATTCTAGATCCAAACCACAACAGGCAGGGAGATACATGTTGAATTATGGGAGAAAATAAACTTCAGAGAATAGTCATGTTGTAGAATATACTACAAGCAGCCATATATGTGCCATTTAGGAGCTCGTGCAAGGAGAATTCTGTGCAAGCTAATCTCTGAGGAATGCATGTGTATAATATATATGTGGATGGATGCATACATGTATTTATACATATGAACGTTCCCAGCGCCTTTCATTCAGTTTTTAGATTGTGTGAAGCATTTGTAGTCCTGTCCTGAAGACATTCAGGGGTTTTAAGCTTAAATTTAAAAGAGAAAATGAAAGGAAAAACAGAAAGAAATCCAGAAGCACAAAACACAGATCCATTCATGAAGTGCTATACATTTTGTTTCATTTTATTGTATTTATTTTTTTGAAGCAGGTTCTTGCTCTGTAGTGCAGGCTGATCCTGAACTCACCATGTAGCCCAGGCTGGCCTCAAACTCCTGGCGGTACTCATGCCTCAGCTTGCTGAGTGCTGGGACTACCAGTCTGAGCCACTACATCCGGCCAACTTTTATGTGGTGTCGGGGATTGCATTTAGGATCTTGCAGTTGCTAGGCGAGTGCTCTAACCACAGTCCTGTCCTCCAGCCCATCTGGCTGATTTTTATGTGGTGCTGGAGAGTGGAACTCAGGGCCTTGCACGTGCTAGGCAAGTACCCTAACCAGTTAGCTAGCCCTGTAGATTTTATTAAAAGACATAATAGAAATAGAAATGAACCTCAGCTGACTTAGTTTAAAAGAAAAACCTTTGTCTTTTTGTGTCTTGGGAGGCCATTCCTTTGCCTAGTGTATGGTTTGGGGAGGAATAAAGGCCTTTTGGAAAACTTTGAATGTATTTATGTTTCTTCCGTGAGTTAGCTAATTTATATTATCCCCACTTATGGTGCAGGAATTTCTTTGATTATATGTTCTATCAATTCTCTATCATTCGAAAGATCCATTAACCTGGTATTTGTTTTTCAGTATGTCCTGTCTGTCTTGAACTTTACCTACCCAACATTATTCCAAGGGTGAGTATCTTCTGTACTTTTGGTGTATATTTGTGGGAAAGAGTCAACCAATATCATTAAATGTTCCTTGAAGAAACTTTTATGACTGCATAGGTTTGTCATCTATAGACATCTGCATGTAGCCACTCAACTAGGCGGCATTTAAATTGTATCCTATTTGGGGGACATAAATATAGCAATATTATCAGATATATTTGTATTCAAATGTGCCAGGTTTGCAGCGATGTCTTGGGGATAAATTCTTAAGAAGTTTTGGTAAAAGAACATAAACTCTAGTATTCTTGAACACTAAGTGATTTTCAGGAAAGGCTGCCCTCCAGTCTGTATATGAAAGTTTCTGGAATGGCGTTTTCTGACTTCTCTTTTTTTACACTCTGCTGGTGCTGTGAGCAATGGCATGTTTTTTGTTTTACAATTTCTTAATTCATGCGTGGAGTTTTTATATGCCTGTTATTCACTCATCTTTTCTCAGTGGTTAATCTTTTAATGACTTTTTTCCATTTCCACTAAGGCTTAAGAATTTTTCTTATTAATTTAATGCAGTCTTTGTATTTTAAGCTTGCATTTGAAGGATACTGTCCATCATTTCATTGGAAATTTCTTTTGCAATTTCTTCTTTGGGTTTTAGTTAATTGACAGTTATTTTACTAATGTTTTGTTCTTTGACTTTTAGTTTGTTGGTAATTATTTTGATAATGCTTTGTTTTTATGGCATTGTCTTGTTTCTTTTCTGATCACTTCCATTGTGTCTGGGT
This sequence comes from Ctenodactylus gundi, assembly GCA_004027205.1. Classification (NCBI taxonomy): domain Eukaryota; kingdom Metazoa; phylum Chordata; class Mammalia; order Rodentia; family Ctenodactylidae; genus Ctenodactylus; species Ctenodactylus gundi. The sequence continues at coordinate 768,285 of PVKB01000093.1, read as the reverse complement.
TTATTTTTCCCATCACAGTATCACGTAGATACTCATCTATATTGTAGGAAATGTGATTCAGTTTTTATTAGTTATCTTGGTGTAGGGTGCAGTGAGAGGTGCCGTCTCTACCTTGAGTTAACTAGTTATACTATCCTTTTGATGTTAGGTTGTTAATATCATAAATAAAGTTATTTTCTCCTTTTTGGGTACTTATTTGTACATTTTTATGTTAAGGGGTTGGCTTTAAATTGTTTAAATTATTGTGCTACTTAAATATGTGGTAGCAAGAGGTCTTTTTTTTTGAGACAGGATCTTGCTCTGTAGCCCAGGCTGGTCCTGAGGTCACTATGTATTCCAGACTGGCCTTGAACTCACAGCAATCCTCCCGTTTTGGTCATCTGAGTGCTGGGATTACAGGTTTGCATCACCACTTTTGGCTTATGTGGTGCTAAGGAATTGAACTCAGGGCCTTGCTCTTGCTAGGCAGGTGTTCTAACTGCTGACCTATGTGCCCAGCCCTGGAATATTGTTTCTTAGTGACTGGGAAACACTTTCTGGTATTGGTTCTCCTTTCTTATCTCTGCACAGAGAACAACTTTGGGAACTTCTTTGGGAAAGAATAGTGTTTTCACCCTGACTTCTACTTGCTGTTTGCCAGTAGTGTATGAGGTGTGATCAAAAAAAGACGGGGTGTGTTTAAAAAAGTTAATTTCAGTGAAAGATGCGTTGTCATCAATCCCTATGAAAGTACTCGCCGCCCTTGGAGGAACACTTACTCCATCCTTCTTGCTAGTTTCTGAAGCAGTCCTGGAAGTTCTTTTTGGTGTCTTTAGTTGTGCTATGTGGCTGCTTTGATGTCCGGAACAGACTAAAAATGTTTACCTTCACCAAGCGCTCTGGAAGGCTGAGGTAGGAGGACCCAATGTGGGCAACTCAGAACGTGTCTCAAAGTTAAAACTTTTAAAACAAAATTAAAACTGAAAAAAATGATATAGAGATGTAGTCTAGTGTGAAGGCTGTGGGCTTGATCCCTTACCAAGTCAAAAACAAAACAAACAAACAAAAGAGACAGGTTTACTTTTCATGATGGTTTTGACTTTAGGGAAGAGCCAGGAGCCACAGAACGCCGGTTCCGGTGAGGTGGCCAGGTGAGAGGTGGACGTGACTAAGGTGGACGAGAGCGCACTGTCATGCATTTCCATTGGGTGGCTCTTAGCAGCAACATTCACACTGTTTTTTATCAGCCTTGTAAACACACTCATGAAAGAGGGTTTCAGAAGGTGTCACAAACGATGGGATAAATGTGTTCAAAGCGGGGTGGGGGGTGGGGGCTGGTCCTTGAGGCGGATTAATGACATTGTGTCTTTAACTGTAAAAATTTTAAAAATTAACAAGTATTCACTACATTTTAAAAAAAAACTATTGTCCCCTCTCTTTTCAGCCTTAATTCTGACAAATCAAAGTGTCTCCGGACACTGCCACATGCCCCCTGGGGAACTGTTACCTGGTCAAGATGCTGCCCTAGACCAGGTGGTTTGAGAGCATGACCTTGCTGGTCTTTCCGCTTGGCTGGGACACTTGGTCTTATCACGGAGCAGGTGCTCACCCACACTCAGGAGATGCGCAAGTGCACAAGATGCACAAGCACCTGCCACTCCACATGGGAGGTGGCCTGGCCCATCCTGTGGTTTCCGGCCATTTGGTGTGACTGGAATGTGGCTGCCTGCAGCAGGCAGACAGGGTAGTGGGGGGCGGCACACGGGTCCATGGGTCTTTATGTCAAACGCTTGTGATATTTGTCCTGTAGGCCCAGACTTCTTAGTTGTAGTGTTACCCCACACCGTGTGTTGTAGTCACTTCGGAGGTGAGGTGTCCCAGGTCATTTGTAACCACACACAGGCTATTAATATGTGTGAATAATAAGACTGGCTAGTGGTGCGCACCTGTGGTCCCAGCCCCAAGGAGGCTGGCTCCGGAGAACTGTGAGTTTGAGGCCAGCCTGGGCTACATAAGTGAGCTCAAGACCAGCCTGGACTATAGAGCAAGACTGTTTAAAAAAAAAAAAAAAAAAACTTGAATGAGCTGGGCCTGGTAGCATAGGCCTGTAACCTCAGTACTCAGGGAGGCTAGTCAGGAGGATTGCAAGTTTGACCCAGCCTGGGTGATTTAGCAGCTGAGCAGGACCCTAACTCAAAATCAAAAATAAAACCTAAAATTAAAAAGTAGAGTGAAACAATCATTTTTGCCTGTAGCATCCTTAAATTTGTTTGGCTTTGTTTTTATTTTTTAAATTTTTATTTATTTTTGTAGTACAGAGGGTTATAACCGCAACCCCCTTTTTTAAATTTTTAGACAAGGTCTTGTTAAATTACATGGACTGGCCTTGAATTTATGATCCTCCTGCCTCAGCCACCTGAGAATCTGAGATTGCGGGCGTTTGCCACCACACGCAGCTGCACCTGGCATTTTGAGGTACTTCCACAGGGCAGGTGGTAGCGGCGTTTCTAGCCCGCACTACCCTGTGAGCCCTGCTGCCAGGGACAGCATCTCATGCAAACCTCATGACCCCAAGCAGGTTGTGGCTCCTGCCTCCAGCGCCAGGGAGAGCCAACCATTTTTAGTAATTGATTAATTAATTTTGTTAGTAGTGGGGATTGAGCCCAGGGCCTTCACGTTGAACTACATTTCCAGCCTTTTAAAACATTTATTTATTTTATTTTTGGTGTTTAGACAGGATCACATTAGGTCACTAAATTGCCCAGGTTAGGCTTGAACTTGGGATCCTTGTGCCTCAGCCCTCCTTCACTGCAGGGATTATAGGCTGTGCCGCCAAACCGGGCCTCATCTGCTTTTAAAACAAACTAGTGGCACAGTTTGCAATTTAGAACAAACATTTTGGCTGCAAGGTAGAGAAGGGATGGTGGGCACATCCCTGGGGAGAAAGGGCCCTCCAGTGGTGAATGCTGTGTGTCTTGTGTGAGAGAGTAAGACCCTAAGTTGAGGCAGAGGAGGAGGGATGGGGAACATCTGGTACCTGGGATGAGGGAGGTGAGGGCAGGAGAGGGCTGGGCTGACTCCCAGGCTGGCTGTAGGGACAGAATGCTCAGGGTTGGGTGCTGGGAGGAGTCGAGGTAACATTGTCAGCATGTCATGATTGGGAGCTTGTAGGATTTTTGAGTGGTAGCATCCGGTTGAAACAGGGATCTGGGCTGGGGTGCAGGATTGTGGAGGAAAAGTCTAGGACTATTTTTTGTGGTACTGGGGATGGAGCCCGGGGCCTTCATACTGAGCCCTTTTTTTTTTTTTTCAATTTTTAAATTTTGAGACAAGCTCTCACTAAGTTGCCCATGTTGGGCTCAAACTTGAAATCCTCCTGCCTCATCCTCCCAGAGTGCTGGGATTACAGGCCCGTGCCACTGGGCCTATCTATGTGTAGGATGAGAAGAGAAGAATGTGAGAATCAAGGGCGAACTGGGCAGCTGGACTCGAGGGTGTGGCAGAAATATGACAGGGCAGGGTCTGAGAAATGGGGCATCCCTGGGCAAGTGGGAGGGAAGTTCCGTAAGGTGAGCTGGATGTGTCCCTTGCGTCCATCAGCGTGGGTAGACAACGGTGGTGCTGTGTCACTCACCTTGGCACTTGTCCTTTGCAGGTGGCAGACGTGCGTCGGTGGACTTTTGCTACATGTATCCTGGAAACTGGGCTGGGTGGAGATCAGTAGCAGTCCAAGGTACAAGAGCCTTTCTGGGCTTGGCTCATGACTCATGCCCTGACTTTACATATTATTTAATTTCCTGTGCTGTAACACCAGGAGACGTGGATATGTGGTGCAGTGACTTGATCTTGTAGTTTCCTTCTAACCTTGTGACTCAGTGACTGTGTAGTTAGTTAACCCTCACATGGTGTTTTCCTGGTTAGTCATGCTGCTAATATCATAATAAACTAACAGAGACATACAAGTTACAGCGCCACATTAACTTGCCTCCACATGAGGTATTAGATTAGCCTTAATTTTTTTTGTAAATTTTTATTTGGATTATTTTTCAGTCCTAACAATCCGACTCAGGGTTCCTATTACACTGAGCTCCAGCCTCAGCCCATTTTTATTTTGAGACAGGCTAGCCTCAAGCTTTGGATCATCCTGCTTCAGCCTCGTGAGTAGGTGAAATTGCAGACACGTGCTGCTATAGCTAGCTTTATTTTGAGTTTATTTCCTGTTTACAGAAAAATCAGGATGGTATGATACAAAGAGCTCCTGCCCCGTTACTCCAGTGTTCCAAATACACTATTTTACCATACTTCCATCATTTTCCCTTTATGTGTATCTCAAATAGTTTGGAAATTACCCAATATCAAAATAAGGTTATGCGTATTGATACAAGGCAATCTCCCCATCTACAGACTCCGTCTTGCCAATTTTCTCAGTGGTGTCCTTTATAGCCTTCCTTGCCAAAATCCGGTTCTGGCCCAACCAAGTCATGTCACATGTTACTGCTCATTGCTACAATTCTGTATAAGCAGACTGTCAAGACAGTTTCAGTGACGTCCCCAAGGCCTTACCACCTGCAGCCACAGTTCCAACCTGAGCTGGTTGCCTGCTGCCTTACCTGGGCGACCCTCTTGATTTTCTGAGACCCTCTCATGAAACCTGAAGCCATGCAAAACCTGAGGAAAGACATGCCTCATGTCTTCATGGGGATATCCCATCACAAGGATCGGACTAAGACAGTCACCTTGTGGCCCAGAGTTTTCTGCCTAACTTCTCCATTGGCCGCACTCACTGCACACTCGCTAAGTCACCCTCTTGGCTCTCTGGAGATTTGAGAAGATGTCTAGCATAAGTAGGAACAATTTTGACTTTACCTAATGCTATAAAACTGAAAAGCGAAAGACTAGCACTAAGAGGGTTTACGGAGAAGAGGGCCCGGGCACACGAGTGGACACGAACCTACCCAACCCCCTTTGCCGCAGTTCCTGTGCTGCAAGACTGCCCCACACTGAGCGCTGAGCCTACCCACCTGAATATTCATTAAGTCGTCATTTTGCGTTCTCATAGCACAGCGTCTTCAGCTTGACAACTGAAGAGCCTTTGAGGTTTCACGTGTTGTGTTAAACACGAGTCTTAATGCTCCATCGTGGACAGGACGTGAGTTCAGTAAGAACTGGAGCTTCACTGGAGCAAGCAGGTCCTGAGTTCCCGAGGCCCAGGATCATTCCGCTGCTTAGCGCACTGATGAAGCAGCTTCATTCCATGTGGGTGAGCTTGTTCGTCCTCAGAAGGTTAGACCACAGTGCGGGGCTTGGAGATCACACTTGGGACAGGGCTTCTTGGAGGTTGATGAACTTGGGCCTTCCTCTCTGTGTTCCTGATGATAATTACAAGTTTTGATGTGAGTTATTTATTTATTAATGGCTGCCTTTTAAAAATTGCCTTACTTGTGTTTTCTTAAAGGTGAGACCATTTTTGACACCTAGATGTTCTTTTCTTTGACTGGTCCTAGTGGCACAGGTCCGTAACCCCAGTGCCCTGGGATGCTGAGGCAGCAGGATTTCAATTTTGAGCCCAGTCTGGGCAACTCAAGGACTAAGAGAGATCCTGTCTCAAAATCAAACGTACAAAACAGGCCGAGGACTTAGCTCGGTATGAAGGCCGTGGGCTCAGTCCCTAGTACTAAAAAAAGAGAAAAGTTGATTGCGTTGATATAAACATAATACACATGATTATAGGATCTATCGTGTCAGGATGAATTTCTGTCTTTTTTAAGGCTGAATAATATTCAATACTATTTATTTTCTACTTTTTGTCTGTTCATCTGCTGATGATATAGTTCTGTTGCCTTTTTGAGGTGGGTTAGGGGAGGTAATTAGTAGAACCCACTGGAATACAAGATTCTCAAGATGAGTTCCCTGAAAAAAGTAAACCCACTGGACACCATGTGCCTTGGCCTTGACGGTGCGATGCTGGGTCCCCCCCCCCCCCCCCCCCGCCCAAGATCTGGGCTCGTATCCCCTTTCAGCCCCTGTACCACTCTTTATAGAGGTTTTCCAGCTCCGTCTTTTGGACTTCCTTGGTGATTTTGCAGCCACATGCATAATGTTAGCTCAGCTAAACTTCTTGTCAGGGATTCTGGTGTCTGGTGCATCCTGTAGTTAGTACTGACCATTAGCACAGTGCGGGATCACTAACTCCTGCAGTCCTCGGGGAGTCAGTGGGCGGCTAGCAGGGGAGCCAGGGAGGGGAGGTTCTTTTGTGTGTGTCTGGGCTGAAGTGTTCTGCTTTTTCCAAGTGTTTGCTGTTTCCTACCAGGCCAGGCTTTTGTGATTATGTCGCTGGGAGCTGGCGTAGCCTTACTAGGTAGCTGTGTGTCTGTACAGAGATAGCGTAGGTGTGGTTCGATTATGGAGATGGAGGAAAAGAGCTTGGAGTCGCAGAGGTTGTAGTGGAGTAGGGATTATAATGGTGGCACTGGAGGGTTGGCCTCAACATGATGCTTGGTACTGTATGCCACAGAGAACACATTTATACTTGCCTTATAACCCGGAGCTCAGAAAACCCCAGATTTAGCCTCAGAACTTGGCAAGACATTTTTTTTTTTTTTTTTGAGACAAGGTGTCACTCTGTAATTCAGGCTGGTTCTAAACTCACTATGTATCCTGGGCTGGCCTTGAGCTCATGACAGTCCTCCTGCCTTAGACTCCTGAGTGCTGGGATAACAGGTGTTAACTGGTGCTGGGAAAATGAACTGAGGGCCTTGAGCTTGCTAGGCAGGCACCCTAACCACTGTGCTGTCCCTCCAGTCCCACAACATACTTCTTAATATTGCAAAGAGGCCATATCTGCTGCATCCTGCAGCCTCTGGTCATGTCATGCCCTGGCTCCAAAGAGTCACCTGATAGAGTTCTTGTTCTCTTAAAATGCTTGCCTGATGACCAGGTGTGACCATTCAGTCGTGGATGATGCCCTTGAATCTTCTGTCTTGGGACTGGCAGCACTGGTTTTCAGCCACAAGGTGGGCATTCTATGGCAGCTACCGCTGTTGCCAAGTCATGGAAGAACATTGATTTTTCTAGTAGATGTTGAAATCCTTCCTGTATTTCCAAAATGCAATATTAAAAGAACACTGCGACCTGTTTCATCTTGTAGCTCTGGGATGTGACACTGGTTTTTGGATTCGTGAGCCACTGCTGAGAGCAGCCTCGGACACAGTCCTAGGCCTTCTGTATCTCTGGGCTACATGCTTCCATGAAAATACTTTGGAAGTAAGTTTTAGCCCATTTGCCACTTTGGCTCATTCTACATAAGAGAATGCAGTTTGAACTCTGGTTTTGCTTGAACTTCAGAAGTTCTAAGTAAAAAAAAAAAAAAAATCCATGCTACAATTCCTTCTTTTCCTTTCTCTTTCTTTTTTTCTTTTTCTTTTTCCTTTTCTTTTGTGTGTGTCACAGGGAATTGAACCAAGGACCTTCACACCGAGCTACATCTCCAGCCCATGTTTTGGTTTTGATTTTGTGAGTTTCGCAAGTTCCCAGGGCTGGGCTTGAACTCACAACCTCCCTGACTCAGGCTCTAAGAACGCTGGGATTACAGGCCTGTACTACCTGGCTTGGTCCACAGTTCCTTTATGACTATAGCTTTCTAAGATGAAATGGAATCCCCTATTTCTTAATTTTCTATTGAGAATCTTTACTGGAGAACCATTATACATGTTTTTGGTAAAACTTTCAAATTAATTAACTTGCTTTACTTAATTAAGATCCGTATGTTACCTACCTTTTTTTTTTTTTTTTTTTTTTTTGAGACAGGGCATCACTCTGTAGTCCAGGCCAGCCTCAAACTTACAACATTCCTCCTGCCTCAGCCTCCTGAGTGCTGGGCTTATAGACATGCACCACCATGACCTATATATGTGGTATTTGGGAATCAAATCCAGGCCCTTGTGCTGGCAACGGTGGAAGCACACAGCAGAGGTGGAGACAGGGATATCTCCTCATGACATCACAAACAGGAAGCCGAGTTTCTGGAAGGAAGGGAGGAAGTAGCACACACCCTTCCAGGTCCTGTTCCAGTGGTCTGCTCCAACCAGGTCCATCCTCAGTGTTCTGCTGCTTCCATGTGTAAGCCCTTAATCCACCACATGCCTGTTACCTGTCATCCACCAAATGCTCCCAGTCTGCTCTTCCAGACCAGGCCCCCATCTCTAACAGCCCTTGGTTCCATAGATAATTCATAACATCCAAATTTGTGAGACTTTTGGGGGATATTGCAGATCCAAACCACAATAGGACCTGAACGACCATATTGTAAATTGGCTCAGCTGATAAGCTTGAGAGCAAATCTTGAAGGTCCTGGGGCCTCCGCAGTCTCTCAGCTGTGAGAGGAGGAAGGAAGTCATAGGTGTCATCTGTACACATGGCTGTGTGGCTGTGTATCCTCTTATGCATGTATGCTGTGAGGACAGGACAGGACCAGATCATTCCCGGGCTCTTTGGTTGAAGTAATATTAAGGCTGGACTTTGGTGAGGGAGTGTATGTGATCCTGTCTGATCAGAAGAGAGAAGGGAGAGTGAGGGAGAAAGATGTAAGGAAAGTCGGAACAAGGAAGGGGAAAGAAAGACCTGGGGGGACACTGTCACCCCTCTTAAACCAAAAGAAGAAAACAAAAGTCTTCTGTGATTGAGTCAGTATGCACAAGAGTCATTTTAGCTGTGAAGTGCGCTCACACCTTGGTACTCATGTGCTCTGAAACTCGTGGAACTCGGTCCTCACCTTGTTGTGATGTGAACATTTTGTCCCATGTAGTCACAGGACAGTCCCTGTCCTTTGTTAGGTACTTGACATGCAGACTGGAACCTGTCCATGTCTTTGCCTCGTGACCTGCCCTCCTTTCCAGCCAAAATAATTTAGTACTCCTAAAGGGAGTTGCACCTCCAGGAACCGGTTAGCAAGTACCAAAGTTCCGCAGTGATTGATTTTACAGTTGTCAGGAATTACAGTGTCGGGTGATACCGCTGTAGGAATGCTTGGCTGTCTTATTTTCATGTTTTAAGACTGCTTTTACAGTGAGCTGTGTGGTGTAGACCTAGAATCCCATCACTCCAGGAGGCTGATGCAGGGCTGCAAGGTTGAGTGCAGTGTGGGTAATTGAGTGAGTGACTGAGGGAGATTTTGTCTCAAAATTCAAACTAAAAAATGGGCTGGGGATATAGCTCAGTCTAAAGGCCCTAGCCCAATTTCCAGCACCACAAACAAACCAAACCAAATCAAACTAAAACTCCCCACAACAAATACCACGAAACAAAAACCAAGAAACTAACAAAAACCCCTCCTGCTCTTAGGTCCGCTAGGTGGCAGTAGAACACAAGTTTTCCCAGAATCAGCGTGGGGTGCCCTTGGGCACTTGAGCAGCAGAGCACACTGTAGAGTTTCCGGGGAGCGGATGTCCTCTCCATAATGAATGCTCTATTTGAAAAACAAGTGGTTTAATTTAATTAGCCTTCATCTCAAGAACAACAGTTTTATAATTCGTGCCAACACACTCTTGTAAGCTTCTCGTAAAATGCCTTCTTCATGACGGTTCTAAGGGATGGTTGTGTGTTCATACAGATGAAAAATGAGCTCATGATTCCAACAAGATGCAGTATTTGTGCATGTAAATCAGTTCAGGAAAATTATATATCACCACAAATGTCAAACTAAACCCCTCAGCAAGAAGTCCTTCCAGGTAGTGGGACCTGCAATCCCTCCAGCTAGGATTTGGCTATAAGACAACCCCCCTACCTCAGCATCTAGTTCCTTCTGGGCTCCTTTTGGTCAAACAAGGGTGAAAAAATAAAGCAGCCCAAGAGGCCCAGGTTGCACCAGCGGGTGAGCTCGAGGTGGAGAGAGGTGCCTATTTGGTGCCTCGTGCTCCGGCCTTTGGCCAGCCTACGCCCAGGCAGTGCAGGGTCCCTGAAGGTCCTACTAACCTGTTGCAAAGGCAGCTTTGTGGCCAGTTGTGGACTTCAGTGCTTGCGTCTTTGAGTCATGATCTCACCTCTGGGAATTTATTCTGAGTGTCATGAAAACAATATGAACACTGAGAAGAAAAGATACGTTAGGATAATCATGTAGCATTAGAACAGTAAAAATGTCGGATGGACATAAATACCCAGCACTAGGCTCTTCTTGTGTGGTCAGTAAGTTGAGGGTGCCTCTTTCTGACAGGGAAAGATGTGAAGTTAATCGGGTTGTGAGGGATTGTGTGCACTAGGGTCCCAGTTTTGTCTCAGTGTTCGTACATATGCGTGTTTGGAAGGACGTGTCCCAGGTTATTAAAATGATTATCTATGGGTAGTTGATTGTAATCATAGTGTTTTCTTGATTATCTGTGGTTTCAAATTTTTCTAGTGTGGAAATTACTTGTCCTTAATAAGAAAAGAAGATTACATTATTATAGAAAACAAAATAACTAGAAATAACTAGCTTTCATTCCTTGACTCTAAGTTGATAGCTGGGATTGCGGTGCTGGGGAATGAACCCAGGGCTTTACACACACTGGGTAAGTGCTTGACGACTGAGTTACAGCCCCAGCCTTTGTATATTTTCTCTGTTTTTTTTTTTTTTTTTTTGAGACAGGTCTCGCTCTGTAGCCTAGGTTAGTCCTGAACTCACTAAGTAACCCAGCTAGCCTTGGACTCAGGACAGCCTGCCCGCCTCCTGAGTACTTAGCATTTGCTAGGCAAGCACTTTAACTGCTGAGCTGTTCTTCCAGCCCTATATTCTCTTTTAAAGTTATTAGTTTTTTTTATTGTAGTTACAGTTTACAACATGCTTGTTAATAAGTGCTGTTGAATTTAAAATTGTTAGAATTCCTTGTTAGGGCCACTTCAAAAACTTAGAGATGTTGACTTTTTTTTCTCATCCCTGCCTTTTAAAATCATTGAGGGCATAGTACAATGGTTAGAGCACTTGCCTAGAGTGCGCAGGGCCCTAGGTTTGATCCCCCAGTGCCACATAACAATTAGCCAGGCATAGTGGAGCATGTTTGTAGTGCCAGCACTTAGGAGGCGGAGGAAGGAGGATTGCCATGAATTCCAGGCCAGCTTGGGCTCCGTAGTGAATTCAGGACCAGCCTGTACTACAGAGCAAGGCAAAAATAAAACAATATGAATATTTTATTAATGTTTCAAAGCAAAACAATATGTGTGTTTTAATGCTTTCGCTTTATAGAAGGATACCAGAGTATGTTTTATAACTGTACCTGCAGATGTTGGTTTTATAACTTTTTTAAAGAAAATGCTAGTTTCTTGGGTAAAACCTGACACATGCCAGTTTAAAGTTAATCTTAAGTTATTTAATTAGTAGGAGGGTTGGTTCATTTTTTCTCAGGTATACAGGCCATTTGTGTTTGTGTGCGTGCTTACATGAGGGAGGCACACATCCAAAGAGTGAACACTGTCACTTTGGTCCATGGTTTTTCCCCAGAATAGTCAACTTCAGTATTGATTTGTAAGTGCTCATTATATATTAAGGGTCTGTTTTGTGTGCTGCCAGTGTTTTGTCCTGGTTTGTTAATTATCCATCAATACTTTTTATGTTGGTTTTTGGCCTTTGCGTTTCATGGAGGTAGATCTGTCAGTCTTCCATACTGACTCTGTCCTTGGGGTTACGTGGATAAAAAGTGGGAAGGAGGCTGTTCACTGAGTGTTGTGGGTGACGATGCTGTGCACGGTGCCCGTATGCCACGGTTCGTGCTCTGGCCTCGCTGCCTTAGCTCTGACTGTTGTCACCTGGGCTTTATATATGAAAAGGGGAATTCTCATTGCACCCTGCATTAGGGTTGGGAGTCAAATCTTGGTGTGCCTAATTACTGTTAAAAACTAAAGACAAAAGAAATATAGAAGAGATTATTTGAAGAAGGTCACTTCATGAGGTTATGAGAGCTCCAGTAGCAGCCTTGGCGGCTGGCTTTTATAGGCTTACAGGGAAGTGAGGAAGTCACATGATTGGCTGCAGCTAAATACTTGCCTTCTTGGGGGGGGGGGGAGCTCCCTGGGAGGCCCCATTGATCCAGCCAGTGGGCTGGTTGGCTGTTTGTCGTTGGCCAGCGCTCAGTTTTGTCACTGCTGTGTGTTTTTGAGACAGGGTCTGGCTGCGTAGTTCACGTACCTTTGTACTCTTTACGGAGCCAAGCTGGCCCCGTCTTGCAGCTTGCTCGGTCTCCAGAGGCTGGAATTACCATCATAACCAGCTACGGTTTTTTCTATTTTACTTTTCAGTCAGTTACAAGAACTGCCTGCACGTTGCGTTTCAGTGTGCTTACATAAGAGCTGCGAGCGCAGCGACAACCTCGGGCTGTGGCCTCCGTCTTAACACCGCAGTAGCCGCCGTCTTTGCCCTGCGTACGCCTCCCTGTGCCGTGCTTGTGGGTCTGTTCGGCCCCCACCCCCGGGTGACCGGCAGCTTGCTGGAAGGACTCAGCCTGGGGACGTGCAGGATCCGTTCCATCCCTTAGAGCTGTTGGCTGGAGTTGGCCAGCTCATTGCTAGAACCTCCCTTGGGAGCAAGAAAACAAATCATACGGTGAAAAGACGTGGGTAACCAAGTAGCTGTTGGAAGATGCTGGCTAGCACCTAGAACCAGCACGATTCGCTTCACCTGTGGGTGTGTCTCCTCCGTGGCAGAGGTACCTAGGATGTTCAGTAATAGTTTCACTGCTTCTTGAAGACACGATTGTCTGACCGTACTGCAGGGGATGCCAGAAGCACAGAGGACCCCACCCTGATGTGTTAGCTTGTGTCCACACCCCTGGGGAAACATGGGCACTTAGTTGTCGTGAACTTTAGTCACATCAGGTCAGACCTCTCTGTGCTGGATACTGATTGAACAGTTGTGAAAACGCTGTAAGCCAGAGATCGAAAATTCTTCTTCCAGAAGCAGGAAGGATCCACAGTTCTTCAGACTAAATGTAGCTGTGGTCCATCTGCTTTCGTTGCTGCAGGGTTTCTCCTTACCCTCCTGCCCCTCCTTCTTGCTTACGGGGCTGCTTCAGTCTCTTTATTGCCTGACTGCCCCATTGGTTTGTAAATTGAAATCAGACACTTGTCTGTCTTTAAGAGCTGCATCTTTGGGGTTAGAGGAGTGGTTCAGCGATTCCAGTGCTTGGTTCCAAAGCACAAGGCCTGGGCATAATGACACATTTGTAATCCCAGCACTCGGGAGACTGAATCAGGACAATTGCCACGAGTTCTAGGCTAGCTACACGGTGAGGCTCTCTCAAAAAACAAAAGAGTTGTTCAATGACTGTGATACTGGAATGGAGTAGATAATAGTTAGTGGATGCCTCAGTCCATCTGGGCTGCGACTGGATGGCTTAGAAAAATAAAAATTTATTTCTCTCAGGTCTAGAGGCTGAAAGACCAAGATCAGGGTACCAGCCGATTCAGTATCTGGTGTGGCCCCACTTTCTGGTCTGTAAATGGGGCTTTCAGGGTGTGTCATCACATGGAGGGAGGCCCATGGGAAGTCTCTGAGATGCCTTTTTCAAGGGCACAAGCCCATTCACAAGGGCCCTGTCCCTGTGAACTAGTCACCTCCCAAAGACGTTACTCCTGATCACCACCGCCTTGTGGGAGAAGGACTGCAGTGTGTGTATCTGAGGGGACACAGCATTCAGAAGATGGCATTGAGGAGTCTGTTGTGACACGGCCTTAGGAAGCCACAGAAGGCTCTTGGTAGAGTTAATAAGGAATAAAAAGGAGAGATTGTGTTGTGGAAAATATATTTGATTTTATAGTCAAAGCTGAAGGACAGGAGATATAATATGGCAACTGCGGCACATATCTAACAGTGCACCCTTGCCCCTGGAGGACAGGGGAGGGGCCCCAGACCCCCTAAGCCCCCGAGACCCTCACATCCAGCTGACTAGTTGTCTTCTTTATTTGAGTGTCCTCAAAAACATCTCAAGTTTATAATTTTCAAGACTCAGTGCCTGATTTCCTGGTCACACTTGTTTCAGTTTTCCCTCACTGAAGCCGGGGCATCCTCTGCAGAGTGTGACTCATGTCTGGTGCCTTCCCCTCATCTGGGTTTGTCTCTGCACTGCCTTCCTCCAGTTTCCTTCTGCCACTGAGCATTTGCACACACTGTGTCTAGGGTCTGGAACATTGTGTTCCCTTGTACTGCGTGGCCTTGTTTCCCATGCCTAGTTTTACTTTGGATTTCAAAACATCACTTATTTATTCAAAACATTACTTATTTATCTGATTAGGTCAGATGTCCTTAGGGTACAGCGTAGTCCCTTAGTCTCTTTTATGTACTGGGAATTGAACACAGGGCCTTTACCTCTGACCTAAACCCCTAGCCCCTTTTTATTATTCATATGAGACAGGGTCTCACCAAGTTTCTAAGTTGTCCAGGCTGGGCTCAAACTTGTGGTCCTCCTGCCTCAGCCCTCCACAGTGTTGGGATTATGGGCCTGTGCCACCAGAACTAGCCTTGTTGAAATTTATTTTAAGAAATCTAAATGCGTGCATACTACCAGCCTTTGGGTATGCTTCTCCGTTGCGTACAGATTGGTGAGAGACCTCAGGGCAAGGTCTCTCCTTGCATAAAGTGTCCTTTCTATGAAGTGTGTTCTGAAAAGTGTAGCAAGAACGTTGTACCTTTGCAACCATGTGAATACAATATCCTTGACTTTTCATTTTTTACTTTCGCCTGTCTTCTCATACCTGTTTTGATGGTGAGTTTTCCAGTGACTTGTATTTATTATTATTATTATCATGTACTTTGTATTTGTTGGAGGCAGGGTCTCACTCTGTAGTCCAAGCTGGGCTTGAGCTCACTGTGTAGCCCAGGCACCTTGAACTCTGGCGGTCCTCCTTCCCCAGCTTCTCAGAGTGCTGGGACTACAGGTATGTAGCACCACACCTGGATTTTTTCTTTTTAATGTGGTGCTGGAGGATTGAACCCAGGGCCTTGCACATGCTAGGCAAGTGCTCTTACCACTGAGATGCACCCCCAGCCCTTTATTTTTTTAAATTATTTTTGAGTGCTAGGAATGGAAGCCAGGGGCACACTGCTGAGCTTATCTCCAGCCGTCAGTCGTATTTATTACTCCCCACAGCGGTGGTGGAGAAAGGCAGCTTTTCACCAGTGGGCACCAGGAGGTTCAAGGCCCTCACACCCAAGGCCATCTCTGGGTGTTCAGGTCGCGCCACGAGTGAATGCCGCTTTGCCCTGTCAGCCCCAAGGGAGATTACTGTGGTCCGACAGGCCCCAGTGTCCCCAGCCTGGGTCCTGATCCACATCTGGAACAAATGTTCGCACAGCTGTTCTGTCGCATTTCCCAGAAGTCTCTTGGGTCCAGTTGGACACATGTGCATTTTTTCTAAGCTGAAATTATTTCTTTGTATTTTCGGGTAGAGGGATTAAGATACAAGATGTTCCTTGGCTTGTTTTCTTTCCCTCATGTCCACTCTTGCTTGATACCCTGGTATCTCCCAGAGTGCATAACTCAGCGGTTTTCTGTGTTTATTTTAAGAGAGATTGACCTCCCATTCCATAGTCAGGGCCTGCTGCCCAATCATCCCCTGCACCCCACTCTTCCGGTTTCTTTTTTTCTTTTTCTTTTTTTTTTTTTTTTTTTGAGACAGGGTCTCATTGTATAGTCCACACAGGTCTTGAACTCACTATGGAGCCCAGGCTGGCCTAGAACTCATAGCACTCACTGCCTTAGCCTCCTGAGGTATGTGCCACCATGTCCAGCTATTTTGTGGTGCTAGAGGATGGAACCGGGCCTCGTACTCCCCAGGCAGTGCTCTAATCACTGAGTGGCCCCCCTGTCTGTGTTCTCTTCTGGGCTCCTTCCAATACACAGCAGGCCCTGAGCCTCCCTGTTCCCCGAGTCGAGAGTTGTTGACTCAGACAAGAGGAGGAGGAAGCCGGGGAGTGTGGGGACCACGGGTGCAGCACCCCTCCAAGCTGGAAGCTGCAGTCTAAGGGCATTGGGGACGCACCCCAACCCGTGACCAGAGACCTGGAAGCTCCCTGTGGGGTTGTCGCTGTGAGTCTGCGCAGGAGATCCGTGTCCAGGGCTGATGGCGGAGGCTGGACTCCTTCCCTCCGTTTTATTCTCTTCAACCTGCAGGTCTGCTTGTGGCATCTTCCCCCCTCAGCTTGCTGCTTCAGGGCAGTCATCCATAGACACACTCGCCTTAAGGATGTGCTCGATGCTTTTTAATCTGCTCAAGTTGACCGTGTGAGCAGTGGTCACAGCCTATGTGTGCCTCAGTTTCCTTATCTGCATAATGGGGTGGGCAGTGCCAGCTGCTTCTTGACTTTTCCCGTGGCACTCTCTCCTGATAAACTCCTTGTAAACTGAAACTTCATAAATGGAAAATGTATTGAATACACATAACCTGCAGAACCACAGCGTTTAGCCTTGCCCGTCTGAAGGCTGCTCAGAACACTTCCGTAAGCCTGCAGTTGGTCAGAGTCATCTCACGCAAAGTCTGCTTTATAGTAAAATGTTGAACCTGGCATGCGATTTACTGAATATTACATTGAAAGTGAAGAGCAGAAGGGATGTATGGGTGTGCTTCCGCACGGTCGGGAAGTGGAGAAGTCTGTTGTGGAACCATCGTCGAGACAGTGACTGTAACACCTGCTTCGCGTGGTCCAGCGGCAGATGTGCAAAAGCCCAGCGTGGGAAACTCCAAGCATGGTGCATGGCTGGTTGCACTCTCTAAACGTTAACTGGGAAGCTGCTGTTCCGCCAGGTCCCAGCGCCTCCCTCTTGGCTGTGTTTGCCGAGTGAACGTGTACAGGAAGGGAGGGCCGAAGGCGTTGCTGTTGCCTGGGACGCTGGATGCTGGGTCTTGAGTCCTGGTGGGATCTCTGGTGGAGGGCCTGCCCCCTGCCAGGAGGTGAATAAAGCCCATTCCGTGCGTGGGTCCTGTTCCAGGGGCAGTTCCTTGAGTCCGTTAGCATCATTATTTTATGGTCTACTGGGATGGATTCCCTTATTTTTATTCTTTATTAGGAGTTGGTTCTTCAGAGTGGTCAGCACTGTACCTAGATCTTTTCAACATTAAATAATAAAAATACTGTGGTTCTTCTCCCCCTTTCCAGATCTGATGTTTTGACGTGGCTTCCTGCTGCCGTGCTCTTTGTAGGCATAATCTATGCCGGGTCCAGAGCCTTGTCCAGGCTGGTAAGTGTCAGGTCAGGGCAACAGCCCTTCTCTGTCTTCCCGCTCGTCTTTTGACTTCCAGGGAGGCCAAAGCATCGGCTTTAGCAGCTGGTTAAACTGTGCTGGGCCCAGGGCACAGGCCTCTAATCTTAGCACTCTGGGAGGGTGAGGCCGGAAGACCCCAAGTTTGAGCCCATCCGGGTAACTTAGCAACTTGGTGAAGATCCTACTTCTCAAACAGTGGAGCAGCAGTAACAACAAAAACCCGACCAAACCAAACTCAACCAAAACAAAAAACTGGTTAAACTAGATTGGAAATCAAGTCTTAGACCAACATGGGATGTTTTCCCCATTATTACTGTTTTGAAGATAACCAGAAAACAGAAAAAGACATGTGCCAGTGAATCTTAACTGTCACCTTGACCGACTTAAGAGGTGGTTGAACCGTGGGGACACTGTGCTCTTCACTGTCCCTCATCCCGGAGTGTGCACTTCGGAGGTGGCCCAGCTGGAGGAGGCGGGTCTCGGGGGTGCCTCTGCAGGCCTGTCTTTCTGGGGCACCCCTCCCCTGCGCCCTACTTCCTGCTGGCTTCCATGAAGTGGGCAGCTTTTCCCCCACCCCCGGCTGTCGTGATGTCTCTGCCTTGGAGGATGAAAGCCTTTGAAACTGTGACCTGGTGAACCACGCCCTCCTGTAAGTTGTGGATGTCAGGTGGACAGTCCCAGCAGTGGGAAGGCTGGTCTGTGCAGGCCAGCTTGCCTCGCAGGGGAGGTACGCACAGGTGGAGAAGCAGAGAGTAGGGGGATTTGTGGGGCCTGCCATAGGTGGCCCTGTGTGGGTGGCCTCTGCCTCCTCATGGAATTCAGCCACCCGCACCCTGTGCAGTTGGCTGCGGCAGCCGGGGGTAGAAGGAAGCCCTCTTCCTGCTTCTGAGAAGCTGGAACCCTACCCGTTGGTACTGCAGTGCTGGGTGTTGTACTCCGCTGTAGACACAGATGCCCAGCAGAGAGTTGACGTATGTAGGGACGCGTGTTTCCTGAGTTAGCCTTTCTGTCTTTTCTCTTCGTCCCCCCATCATTGAGTTTCTCAGTTGTAGGGACAGTGAAAAACAAAGCTGCTTCCAAAGAGCGTGACTTAGAACTCCAAACATTTAGTTACTTCGCCGTCAAAAGAATCCGTTAAAGCCACCACTGATAGACAGTGCCCTTCAAGTTCAAGGGTTCTGTCAGTGCGTCCTCCTCTCTTGTGTCCTGACCAGGCACTGTTTTTGTCTCTCAGAGATGTACCGCATTGTTGTTTTTGGAAAAATGAAGAATTTACAAAGTCATTCAGTTTTTTCTTTTTCTAAAAAAATGTGTTTGTGTATTTTGTACTACAAAGTCACTTGTATGTTGATTATATACAGCTTGGGAGAACGGTGCATGCACACACCACTTTCTGATCTTTCTCTGTTTTCCCTCCCATGTCTGAGAAGCCCATCTCTCTACTCCCTCTCCTCCCACATTTTCCTCTTTTAGTCATTTCTGTTTGGGCTCTCTTATGTAAATGAGACCATGTGGTATTTCACCTTTTGTGTGTTGTTTATTCACTAAGCGTTATGGTCTCAATGTGTATCCATTTTTCTACAGATTCTTTTAATTTTTCTTTTCTTTCCTTTTGAGACAGGGTCTTGCTGTGTAGTTCAGTCTGGTCCTGAATTCAGCCTGAGTGCTGGGATTACAGGCATGCACCATCCCACTCAACTTATGTGGTGCTGGGGAATCGAACTTGGGCACTCAGTGCTTGCTAGGTAAGCACTTTAACCACTGAGCCATTCCTTCAGCTCCTTAATTTTTCTTTTTTATGGCAGTGTAATGGTCCACTGTACATACATAGCACATTTTCTTTCTCCATTCATCCATTGATGGACCTTTAGGCTTTTTCCAGATTTTGGCTTTTGGGAGTTGTGCTGCTATAAGTAGGGGTATGCACATGTCGGTAACGTGATGACTTTAGTTCTTTCAGAAGGAACTCAGGAGAGGTATAGCTGACTCAAATAGGACTCCTAACTTTCAGTTTTCTAAGGAGTCTCCATTCTGATTTCAGCACTGGTGGTACTAGTTGACAATCCCACCAACAGTGTAGAAGTATTCCTTTTTCCCTGTATCTTCACCAACTATTGTTGTTTTTTGAATTCTTAATGTTAACTATCCTTGTTGGAGTCAGGTAGAATCTTATCAGTGTATCTGTATGGTCTTTTTGTGTTAGTCCCTGAGATCACAGGTATGAAAGTAAGAGAAACAAACAAACCCCTCCTAGCTGGATAGCAGCATTACTGTTAATGACAGCACCTTCAGTGTTGCAAAGTGGTGGCTGGGAATGTAACTTCAGAATTAAATTGCCATTTTCCCTTCATGATCCATAGCTCGAAAAGGTGGGGTGATAGTACAGTGGGGAGAAACTTCCTCGGTTGGCCCAGTAATGACCCCCATGCACAGTCCCTCACACCAGCCTCTTCTGGCTTGCCAGGCCCCTGCGAATGGGCTGCCTCCCTTTGTACCCTGTGGCCTGCGGTAGGCATTTCTACTAATATTACAGCCAAGAGAGGATTCACTCACAGCAGTATGTAGCTCAAAGGTTTTAGAATTTTTTCTAGGTTTGGTGCCATCATTTTGAAGGTTGAGTTAGTGAGGTTCTGTACTAATAGTAATGATACTTTTTGTTTATATAGTACTTTTTCATAAATTTCCAGAGTGATTTCCTTTGTACCTTTTTATGTGATTCTCACAGTCACCATCGTGAGATGGGCGAGGCAGAGGAAGAGGTGTCACTGTCCTCCAGCGTGAACTAGCCTGCACCCTCAGCGAGGGCGGCTCTGCTGACTACCTACCTTTCACTGTTTCAGATTTGTTTCTTTAGGACCAATACAAATGGATTTTAAAAATGAACCTAGGATATAGTCATCATGTATGACTTTTTAGATTCTTGTAACTACCTATGTTAGAAAGCTTGCAAACTAGTCGAAGCAAAGGGAAACTTACAGGTTTGTGCAACTAAAACAATTGTAGAATAGGCATGGTTTGATCCAGCGGTTGCAGTGATATTCTTAGAGCCCAGGTTCTTCCTGGGCGTGGTGGCGCAGGCCTGTGATCCCAGCACTCTGGGAGGCCGAGGCAGGAGGATCATAGGTTCAAGCCTAGTCTGGGCAACTTAGTAACTTAGTGACAAAAAAGGAAGGGGCTGGGCATGTATCTTAGAGCCAAGACCCTGTGTTCAATCCCTAGTACCAGAGGGGGAAAATTTCTCTTTTTGTGTGTTTTAGTACTTTTTGTTGCTGTGACACAATTCTCAACATCCACAGTTAGGAGAGGAAAAGTGTATTTTAGCTGACAGCTTCAGGGGGTCTCAGTCTGTTCAAGGGCAGCTGGCAGTGGCAGAAGGATCTGGTAGAGACCTACCTGAAAAAAAGGCTGTTCACAGCATCACAACAGGAAGAGTGAAGGTGGGGCTGGATAGGTAGTTATCCCTTCCACGTCAAGCCTCAGTGATCCGTCCCTTCCAACCAGGCCCCACTTCTCAACAGCACAATAAATCAGTAGATTAACCCTTGTGGTTGAATCACCTTCCAAAGGGGAGATTTGTGGGGAACGTTTCAGATCCAACCCTTAATGGCTTTTCCTTTCAGTTTTAGTCTGTCTTCTTTCCTTTCACAGCCAGGCCCTCCCATCTTGGGCGCTGGTAACTCTAGGCTCTCAGCCTCACACCATTAGTGGAGTCTGTCTTCATAGTAGCCCTTGTGTGAGTTCCAAGCTTCCTTTGGTTTGGATCATTTGGGGCTACTGCCTTCCCTGACCTGAAAAACACACAGGAGGGTAGGATTCTGTTGACTGGTAGCCCTGGATCTTGGCTCCTGAGCCCTGTAATGTGACTGGACAGACTCAGAACATGGCTTACCAGATGGGTCATTGGGGATCCTCACCTGGTTCCCCAACCTGGAAAGATAGTGTGGCAAATCTTCAGGATTGGGGCATTTGGCCAGAAAATAGTAACAGGGGTACTAGATGGCCCAAACCCCTCAGAATCCCATCTTGAATTTACTGTGTTTGTGGGTAAGTAGGGGGTAATACAAACTAGAAAGGTGCTTCTCAAAGTGTGATTCCCAGGGGTACTGGTCTTTGAGTCCTCTATTACCAGGATAGTCATCAGCTATAGCGAAACATCCTAGTTAACTGGGCTGACATACATGTGTACATAAACACATACATTTATTTATTTGTACTGGGGATTGAAACCAGGGCCTTTGCTTTGAGCTATATCCCCAGCCTTTTTAAAAATGATTTTTGGTATAGGCTCTTGTTAAGTTGTCCAGGCTGGGCCCAAACTTGCAGTCCTGCTGCCTCGGCCTGCCAGAGTGCTGGGATTGCACACCTGCTCCACCAGGCCTGGCTTCCCTCCCTGCCGCTCTGCAGTAAGACCAATTGAGGAAGGAAGCCACACATTGATGTGCATTCTGGTGCCACCTCCTCATCTCAGGACCAGCAGTTACGCAGCCTGGACCTGGAGGGTGGCCTTCTTAAGAGGGAGAAGCTGCTCAATTCAGTCTTTGAACAAAGGGAAGCAACCCAAACCCAGCGTACCCAACTAGAGCGGGAAGATGATGAGTAAAGGACACTATTGTTTTTTCTTTTTTTAGCAAAAATACTCAACCCAGCATCTTTCCTTTGTGTTTGAAGTTCTTTGTTTTTGCGTAGCTGCTTAGGAATTCCCAGTGTGGGTAAACATGAGGTCGCCAGTTTGTGTTGGATAGAAGACAGACCTTGTATGCTGGTGCCAAGCTGTCAGTGAGATCCTTGGAAGGAACTGGGGGAAAGTGCCCAGGTAAACCTGTGGGCATTGTTATGCAGAACACTTCCCAGGTAGCTGTGCTCCAAGGAGGCGCCTCACATCTGACAAGACCTTGAAATTCTGCCCTCCAGATGCACAGCCCCAGGGAAGGAGCCAGCCAACTCTTCAGAGGCCCTGGGGGAAGAGTGCTTTGTTGATTTTTTTCCACTTCAAACTCCATAGTTGAACTACAGACAGAGTTAAAGGAAAGGCAGTTATTCTTGTAGGAATCCATTCAGCAGATATTTCTTTCTTCTTCTTTTATTTAAAGACAGGATTTTGTCCTGTAGTTTATGTTGGTTCTGTACTTACTATGTAGCCCAGATCTTGGACTCATGACAGTCCTGCATCAGCCTCCTGAGTGCTGGGATTATAGGCGTGTGCCACCATGCCTGGTTTATGGGGTGCTGAGGGATCAAACCCAGGGCCTACACTTGCTGGGCAAGCACTTTAACCATTGAGCTACACCCCAGCCCTGAGCAGATATTTCTTTGGGACCTACTATGCGCTAGGAGCTTAGAAGCAAAGAAGACTTAGGTCCTGAGCTTTAATAATATTTGAATATTTTATGTCCTGACCTTGAGTGACTTAAAGGAGTGGGGACAGTGAGGGGTACACACTGCCCATGGGGGCAGTCACCATGAATATTCGGTGTTAGTATGTGCTGGGCACTTCCCACTCCCAGTCTGCCCTTGCCTCCCTGGAATAAGGGCAAGTGGTGGCTCTCACAGAAGGCATATCGGTCTTTGGGCAGTATAACTATGATGGGTCATAACTGACTTTATATGAGGTGTGATAAAAAATACAGCAGATTTCTAAATTTCAAAGAAATATATTACAGTAAAAGACAAATTGCTATTGATCAAACTATTCCTCCTAACTTTGAACACACTTTTTAAAAACATTTTATTTTTTCCACATTTTTGTTAGCCTGTATATGTGATACATAATGTTTACAATGAACTTGAGTATTTTGTGCACATGTCTATCACATCAACATTACAGTCCCTTCCCCTCCCCATTTGGCCCTCCCACACCCTCTTAATCCCCCCAGCTCCCACTGTCACACCCACTTGGTTCTATAGAATGCCTGTATTCTGGGTTTCCCAAATCAGAGAAACAATGCGATATTTAACATGTTTAATATATTCAATCTTCTGCATCTGACTCACCTCTCTACTCAAATCACTCCTCTTTAGCCCAGCTTCCCACCCCTAGAATGGGAGGTGGTGGCTATATCTTGATGCTGCTTCTCTGGGTCCAGTAGAGCCCTTTATTGGGATGATTTGCCAAAAGTTCTTTTTTTCTGTATCTTACTATATCTTTGTTGAGATTCTTTAACGTGGCATCACCCACCAGACCACATAAGTAAAGAACTGTAACAATGAAATTCATAAGGCTAGAAAAGTGAGAAAGGAAAAGAGAAGCTAAATTTCAAATTCCTTGGCTGAGTACTGAAAGGTAAATGTTTGTACATTCAAAAGGTATTCAGGTTATCATTACATCAGTTTTCTTAGGATAAATCAAATAAATGAATTATTACATTAAATGAACTTAAGCCTATATTGAATTGGTACATTAAATGAACTTAAGTTTATGTCATAAAAGTATATTATACATAAAGCAATAGATAAAACAGCATATTTAGTTGTTTCAGAATTTTTTTAACTTTCATAAATAATTTGCTCACATTTTACTAATTACTTACATTTTGCCAGATTTGGGTTATCATTTTATGTACCTATCTATCCATAAATTCATGCATACATATTTTTAAAAGGATTATATCAATTCCCCATGTTGAATATAATTATTATGTCTTACAAACTGATATACTATTAAAAATAAAAATTATGGGACAAGTTGCACTGATTTTATGAGAAAGCTGCTACTGCTTTAGTAGGATACCAATCAAGTGATTCAAATACCAGTCTATCCCAAGTGCTGGGATTACAGGTGTACACCACCATGTCTGGCTTATGCGGTGCTCAGGAATTGGACCTGGGTACTTAGCACTTGACTAAGCACTTGCCATGACTGCTTAGCCATTCCCCCAGCCCGCTCTTGGGTCTTTACTATTCCCATGCCTGCCTCTTACGATTTGCATTTTGCCAAATAGGAAGAACTAGTATTTAGAAATACCCAATTTTTATGCAAAACCCCTAACCACAGTCAGCTACTTGATATAATGCAGAAGGGACAGAGGTGACCTCTGAGCTATCCTAGAGATACATTGGGAAAGAGGGCACTCCAGCACTCTGCCCTAGAGTAATTTGCCATCTGATGGCAGAATGGTAAGTCATACAAATAAACACTTAAATAGTTCATGCAAATCATTGTATGAATATTCATCTATGCACCATGCATGTTCAAATACCTCACTCTTACTATCATCCCAAAAGATAGGTAGCTTGTAAAAATAATTATGATTAAAACATTAAACAGCTGTTGTTGTAACCTTTAAGATAAGTAAAGAGAATTTTTTGGAGAAATATTAGGGAAGAATAGATCAGGCCATACAGAGATTTAGTACACAGAAATTCATACCATAATATCTCATAAATACAGTTGGGCTGGAGGAATGGCACAGTGGTTGAAGTGCTTGCCTTGCAAGTGCAAGGCCCTTAGTTAATTCCCCAGCACCACATAAAAAGTGAGTAGGGTGGCACACATCTGTAATCCCGCACTCAGGAGGCTGAGGCAGGTGGATTGCCCTGAGACCAAGACCAGCCTGGGCTACACAGTGAGTTCAGGACCAGCCTAAGTAAATAAGTAAATATAGTCTCAGTTACTTTTTCATTGCTGTGACTCAGTACCTGACATCCACAAATTTAGAGGAGGAAAGGTTTATTTTAGCGCAGTTTCAGAAGGTCACAGTCCATTAAGGGACGGCTGGCAGCAATGAAAGTACATGGCAGAGGCAGAGGTGGAGGCAGCTCCTCACAACATCACACACAGGAAGCCGATTCCAGGCACCTTGAGACTCGTCCTCAAGGAAGGCATGAGGTGACGTATACATCCTTCCAGGTCTCATCGCAGTGGTCAGACCCTCCTGGATCCAGGTGTGGAAAGTGTGATAAGCCCCCACTACATATGGATAATCCAAATTACATGCCGGTAATCTGGTTCACATGCCTATAATCCCCCCCACCCCCAGACCAGACCCCAATCTCCCAACAGCACATGGTTCCATAGGCAATCTACACCATTCAGATACATGAGACTTTTGGGGACATTCCAGATTCAAACCACAATAGTTGGGTTTTGAATTTATCTTAGCTTTCTGCAGCCCAATAAAAAAGTTAGCAAGGTCATTAGTAAAGTAGCCTTGAGTATAAAACGAGCAAAGCTATTGCTGCTGAAAAGCAAAGCTCTTCCTTGCTGTCAGATCTCAGGATCCTCACAAAGGGTAGAGTAGGACTTTCCATGGGACGGGCATTCAGTTCCCTAGGGGCTTGACATAATGCGTATATCCCAGTGTCAAGGCTGGGAGTGTGGGCTTTGCCGGCAGGCCCTGGTAAGAGTCCTGGCCCTGCCCCTGGGATACCTGGGAGCACTTGGCAAGTTGCCTGGCCTCTCGAAGCCCCCGCTTTCTTGTCCACTGTCTCCCCAGTAGAGTTGGGGGGAGGTTTAAATAAGAGAAAGCAGTGTAACAGGCCCTATGCTTGGCACATTATTGGAGCTGTTACTAGCGTACTTTCAAATCAATTCTGTATGTACAGATAGGTCCTTTTCCAGAATCTGATCAGAGTAGGTGCAAGGAAGATGAGAAAATTACCTGTAGTTTATAAAGTTGAGAAATTCAAGCCTCCTTGAAGTCTAGAGTGAGGGTTTAGAGTTCTGTAATTTCAACCTCCATGTGATCTCATTACTGATTTTAGAGTCAAGGAAGCGGAGCCATTTGAAATAAGGTCGTAGCAGGACCCAGAAGGTACAGGCCTGTAATTCCAGCTCTCTGAGAAGCTGAGGCAGGGGGACTGCAGGGAAGCTGAGATCTGGGATCACAGGCATGTGCTTCCACTCCCAGCTCAATCAGTTTATGCCTTCTGGGAGGCCTCCTGATGGCCAACAGCAGCAAAGGTGATACAGATTTCCTGGCGCCTTCCTCTTTCCCGCTCACCTTGTCAAGATTGCCTGTGACAGCAGGAGGCACTGCTGTACTTCGCACATGTGCAGTGGGCACTTGCAGATCTTTGTAACCCATTGGAGCGGTTTTGTGTCTCCTCCTTTTTTGGGTGCAAAGTTGGTCCCAGTTACTCAAATATTTACCTCCCTTCCATTTCCTGTGTATTACTTAAAGTGGTTCCTGTCTCCATCTTCACTGCCTTTGCCAGGTTCAGGCCATCACCTGGTCACTTATTGTATGTTTTCTGGGGCTCCTGTAACAAACTTCCACAGGCGTTGGTAGCTAAAAGCAACAGAAACATATCCCTCGCAGTGCTGGAGGCCAGAAGTCTGAAATCTGTTGTTCTGGGCTGAAATCAAGGCATCAGCAGCTGCTGCCTCCCGAGTCTCTAGGACGTGAGTCCCCAACCTCCTGGTGGTGGATTAATACCAGTCTGGGGCTTCGGAAGAGCCAGACTGCCAGCATAAGATGAGCTGTGAGCAGCAACTGAGCAACAGGGTAAGCTCAGTTCACTGCAGTGTGCGCCTGTCAGGTTCTAACGCCCCTGCGAATTGATGGGGCAGAGCTTCACTCCCCATTTCCTTCCTCCTGTTGCTCCCCCTTTCAAAGCTCTCCTAAAACAACCTACTGAGTAATGAGTACTTCTCCACCCAACTTCTGTCCTTGGGAGGGGAATGGTCCTCAACTAAACCAGTCCCTGGTGTCACAAAGGTGGGGGACCGTGGTTCTAGGGAGTTATCTCTTCCTTGCTCTTCCAGCGCTGGTGGCCACATCACTGTGGCCTCCGCCTCTGTTGCCACAGTGCCTCCTTTCTGTGTGTGTCCTCTTGTAAGGATGCAAATGTGTGATTGCATTTAGGTTCCATGAAATAATCCAGGGTAATTTCCCTATCTTCAAGTCTTCATTTATTTACATTTGCGAATTTTTTTTTTTTCCATATAAGGTAGAAGGACCATGGATTCCTTAGATTAGGATTTGGGTACCTTTGGAAGGCCATTTTCAGCCAATGATAGTCCTAAACTTTTGTAACTTTCTCTGCCTCCTTTTCCCAGGTTCCTTTAGACACAGGTTGATTCATATCCTGATCTGCCTGGAAATTCCTCCATGGTTCCTGTGGCCTGCAGGAGAGTCTCATCCCAGACACACCTGTGGTTACCTCTCCACCTTTTCTCCTCCCGCCATTCCCTTCCTTACTCTGTTCTACTCGTGCTCAACTTCTCACTTCCTTGGAGGAGCCAGATTCATCCTCTTCTCCGGGCCTCCCTCTGCCTGTGACACTTGCCCACCTCTTCCATGTTTTAGTTCATTTCGTTCTCATATAGGTGTTGAGCTTTACTGCCTTGAGAGGCCCAGGTCACTTGTATTTCCATTGTGCTTCACTGAACTTCCCAGCAGGCCCCCTGCCACGGTCTAGTTCATGGGTTGTGTCCCCGGCAACTGGCCTGGGTCCTGTAGTAATCAGTTCTTCTCACGCTGGGATGAAATACCCAACACTTGGAACTTAAAGGAGGGCCGGTTTATTTTGCCTGTCAGTTTCAGTGGGTTTAGTCCATGGTTATCTGGCACCGAGGCAGAAGTGGTATGATGGAAGGGCCTGGGGGAGGAAGGCTGCTCACATCATGGCGGCCAGGAAGCAGAGTGAGAGGGAGAGCTGGGGAGAGGAGAGCACACCTTTCCAGGTATGGCCCCAGGGACTTGCCTCTTCCAGCCAGACCCCACCTGCCACCAGCTAACATTTGGTGCCTCTATGATCTAACCACCTTTCAAATTCCTGAACTTTTGGGAGGAACATTTTAGATGTAAACTATAATAATGCTGCTCATGCAGGAGGTGTCTAGTCAATGTTTGCTGGTAACAAATCCCGCAGGAGGGATCTATACATCCACCCTACCAGGAATAATGCTACAGCAAACAGCACTAGTACATACAGAAGGATCTCTGCCTGAGAGATTATATATGTGACTCTCAAAAGTTCCCACAGATCTTTATGTTAGAGCAAAAACTAAGATTTGTAACTATGAGACTGGAGAAAATGTTTTCATAGTATTATTCTGTTTTCTTTCAGGCTGTTCCTGTGTTCTTTGTTCTGCATAATGTAGCTGAAGTTGTCATCTGTGCGTACCAGAAGTGTTTTTGGAAAGAGGTAAGTGTGCACGCACGATGCTGGTTTCATTTCTCTTGCCTTCCATTTTGAAGGAGCACTTTTCTTCTGATGGCCCAAGTGAGTGTGTCTGTCCTGCCACCAGTTTCCAGCCTGGGCGGCCTGACTGAGGTCACAAGTTTCAGAGAACCAGTTTTGACACTGCCCAGTTGACCTGCATGGAAATGCCTGTTGATGGAACACGACTCCACCCAGGCTAGCGATGAACCCAACTCTCTCAGGAGACAAGGAGGAGTTAGTGGAGGGCTTGGTGGGGACTATTTGCCCTCTCAACCCTGCCCCCACAGATCCAGCACCACAGGGAAATGCACCACAGAATTTCACACAGGGGCCCAGTACGCTAGTCCCGAGGGGAGGTTCGGTTTTCTTTCTAGTTTCAGCTTTCTCATACCAATAAGAATGCGTACTTCTTCCTTGATGTACCCTGTTGGGAAAGGCCGTAACGCAGACATGAGCTGCTGGAGTGTAGGAGGACCCAGCAGTTCTGTGTGTGTCGAGTGCTTCCGACCTTTTCTAGCACGTGGTAGGTGCTCTGTGTGCTCTCTGTGGCTACCAGTACATCGGTGGAGGCTTTGATTTGGTCCCTGTTTGGGGATCTTCTTTTATCCCAGCATCTGCTCATTTGGTTTCAGGCCAAGCATTGGAACTTTTAGACTGCAGAAGGCCAGCTGGCACTTTCTGCCACACACCTCTTCCAGGTGTGCAGAGGAGGGAGGGGCTTTTCCCTCTGACAGGAGTCGCTGGCAGCCCTGAGATCCCCCTGCAGTCCCTTCCTCTTCTTGGAGGAGGCTGCACCAGTCTCCTTCCTTGGTCCTGTGTTGTCAGCCTTTCCCTCCGGCTCTCTTGCTTCCTTCTGCTTGTAAACCCACTCGCTGCTCAGTCGCCCACGATGGAGCTGACCCTGGGAGGCTGACTCAGTGTTAACCAACCCTGAAGTGTTTGCCAAACCAGCCCTCAGGTGGGGTGCCCGTGCGCCCTTCTCCAGCTCTGCCCGTCCCGTCCACTCCCTTCCTGAGCACTTGTCTTAGCAAACGTCAGGCCTGGCACGGGCCACCATGTCTTGTCCCTGCCGTGTGTAGCCAACTGTACTTTTGTCCCGCCGTTGCTGCCTTGGCTCTGAGTGGAGGCCCCGAGTCCCTGAAGACGTCGTCCTTGACGCTGCTGGTGACTTGCACCGTTAATCTCCACTCTCTTCTCTGAAGTCTGTTGACCCCTTGGCCTTTGTGACCCCTTTCTGCCTGGTTCTCTCAGAGTCTCAGGCCCTGTCCTGC
This sequence comes from Ctenodactylus gundi, assembly GCA_004027205.1. Taxonomy (NCBI): domain Eukaryota; kingdom Metazoa; phylum Chordata; class Mammalia; order Rodentia; family Ctenodactylidae; genus Ctenodactylus; species Ctenodactylus gundi. Next base: position 738,710 of record PVKB01000093.1, on the reverse strand, counting down.
AACCACCTGTTTTCTTCCTTTTCTGTTTCTGCTTCTTCAGGGTCTCACAGGGCTGTGTAACATGTGAAGCGTGTGTCATGGAAGCCAACATGCCACCTACTTTCTGGACAACTCTACCCAAAGCCATGGTGCCATCCATGGTTCTGTCCCCTGATGACTCACCTCTACCCTCCTCATGCGCTCAAGGCCTGCTGTCATCTGGTCTCTCAGGACATATGAAGTGCTGAGGGGGCCCTTGAACCGATGTGTTTTTCCAGACCTGCTTCTCACTTGGAAATCCCAGTCCTAGTTATCGTCACCCACATGGTGGGTGGCAGGGCCCCTCCATTCCTCACCTTTCTTACACATACGTCCCGTTACCAAACCTACCCTCGTCTTTCCGTTCCCACTGCGGTGGCCATCTTAGCTGAGGTCCTCATCTGTCTCGGGGTGCCTGGCTGGCAGAGGGACCATGGCCCCTGAACCTTTGGGTAGCCAGGCGTGGCCTATGTTCTTTTCTCTGAGGCTGCCTTGTCATGGCAAAGGTGGACGTGAAGGACTCTTAGCACTTTCAGATGACTTCCATGAGGGTCCTTGGCTTCTGGAGGAGGACACCTTTCTTTCTTTTTTCCTCCTCAAAATTATTCTTTTTATTAGTATGTATTTGTGATACATAATAACTATATTCAGCTTGATCTATTGGAACGTGTGTGTGTGTGTGTCACATCTTGGTCATTTTTACTTCCCTTCTCACCCTCTTATCCTCCCCCTACCCATGTCTCCTTTCCCTCTCCAAAAAATCTATCTCCTGTTTCTTGCTATCATTCCTTTAGTTTGCTCTTTTACTTAGTTATACTTTGGGTTTCTCAGATTAGAGAAGCCGTGAGATAAATAACCATCCGTGTCCAGTTCATTTCACCAAGCACAATGTTCTCCAGGTGCAGCGAATGGACACTTTTTCGCAGTAGTTTACCTGCTGTGTTGTGTTGGTCACCTTCCCATCACTGGACACAGGGCTTGGTGCCTGTAACTTAAAAGATTTGAGGTTTGTTCGGCTCACAGTCTTAGTCATAGTCTTAGTCAACTGGCTCCAGTGCAGAAATGGTGTCATGGAAGCCCAGGGCAGAAGAGAACTCTTCACGGCTTGTCAAACAAGAAGTAGAGGAGGGGGAACTGGGGCCAAGACTATGTCCTTCGAGGTCTCACTCTTGGTGACCCGCTTCTAACCATGCCTTGCCTCCTAACAGCCCACGAAATCATCAGCAGATGCGTCTGCCAAGGAGCGATGCCCTCATCATCCAATTGTCATTTTAACTACCTACATGATGGTCTCATAATCAGTGATGTGTGCTCGTTTCTTTAATAGAACATCATATAATGTGAAATCTTAATGGTTGATGATGCAGGGCATAGTTTTCTCTGTGTCTCTGGCTGGTTTCTTCAGGCCCTCCCAGTGACAGGGACGACATGGTAGGCATCTTGCTAGCCCCAGGCTCAGTCTCCAGAACTGGTGCTAAGCTACAAAGTCATTGTAGACTCTGAGGGTTAGGTTCAGAAATCCCTAGAGCTGTCTGCCAAGGTGGGCTCGTGCTACCCAAATGCCAAGTGGCTTCTTAGTCACTTGAGGGATGCTTTTTATGAACTGAGAAATGAGGATTTTACAGGAACTTGAGGTGGGATTTACCAGATCTAGGGGCACCTCCAAGGAGTTTTGCTTTCTGCTAGATGTGTCAGATCCTATAGATAAGAGCTAGGGCAGGACTTGAGGTTAGAGCGTCCCCTGGATTATTTCTGTTCAGGAGCAGACCCTCATAAACTCTGAAGACCAGGGCCAAACTTCTTCCTGAGGGGACCTGCCTTGAGAATAATGGGACAAATGCCAGAGATTTTCCATCTTCAACTCTGTTTCATCAGGAACACATATCAACATCATTTATCAGGGAAAAATTTTTTTAAATTGAATGGGTAATTTTTTTTAGTTTCTAAGGAACAAAATTCTTTCCTTTATGATTGTATAAACAGCTGTGGAAAGTTCAGAGGGGACGAGAGTCCCCCTCTGAAATCCGCCGGTCCTACTTCCCCGAGGGGCTCACTGTGCTTTTACAGACTAGTGTGTGTGCACACGTGTTTACACAAGTGATGGGCTGCATCTTCCTATTCCGTTAGTCATTTGTCAGGAATCCCTGTTCCGGTTCATGCCCCACATCGGGTGATGCATGCTGTGTTAGCCAGTCTCGGCCTGCAGGTGGTTTCTGGTGGTTTAGCATTCAAATCTGCTGTGGGCTGAAGATGGCCGTGGTATATTCTAGCAGTGACTTCCACTCCTGAGCCCACGACCAGGCACCATGGCGGAGCTGCTCCTGTTGCTCATCATTTTACACACTGTTGAATGTTAAAATGAGGCTAGTTTGTCCGTGACATGTAGGTTTTACTAGAATAAATTTTGGAGTGTCATTATAGGACTGGTCGGTGGCTATAACAGAAGAGGATCTTTTTTTTTTTTTTTTTTTTTTTTTGAGCCAAGGTCTCCCTCTGTAGTCCAGGCTGATCCTGAACTCTGTGTAGCCAAGGCTGGCCTCAAATTCGTGGCAGTCCTGCCTCAGCCTCCTGAATCCTCGGGTACACCACCATACTGGCTCATTTTTATGTGGTGTTAGGGAATTGAACCCAGGACCTTGCACATGCTAGACAAGTGCTTTAACCATTGACCCATGCCTCTAGCCCAGGGTCAGGTTGTAGAACTAGAATGCCTGTGCTGTGACCTTGGGTCACTTTCCTGATTTCTTAGTGTGTTGTTGAGCACCCTCATCTATAAATGTTAACTCATGACTGTTAATGATCCCATAATTAAATGAGTTACTGCACATGCAGCCCTTATAAATAATAGTGCTTGGCATTGATTAAGTAAACCTCAGAGTAAGTTAGCTAATCCAGGATAATGTTAGCCACTTAATGTTATTTTTGGAAATTCCATGGTACTTCTCTTCCTGGAGTTAGTTGGTTTTCAAGATGCAGCAAGTACCAAAACCGACAGACACCAAAAACACAATTTTGGCTAGCTCACGAGGCAGCTGACATTGACAGGTGTGGCAAGTACCAAACAAACAACAAGCACTGGGACAGACTTCCTTGTAAAAATGCTCTGAGCACCAGATTTGGTGAGTTTCAAGGTAGTATCAATGTGGGACTTTGTGGCGCTGAGCTGAGGCATCACTGGATGCATTATGAGATCATAACTGAACCAGGGACTTGGAGAAGCGAAGACTCCGACGCCAGCTTCTCACTCATTTTCAGAGCCCTGGGAGGACGGAGCTGAGCAGGAGACCCACAGCTTGTTTTCATTGTCTGTCAGGTTCTTCACTTCAGAGGAGTTGAAAACTTAAAGGAAAAGAGAAAATCAGTCATTCATGGAAGGATGAACTTTTACAGGCCCTGGATGGTCAGGTTGCCCTGTGACGTAGGCCCCATAGCAGCCCCTGGGTAGACATGGTATTCATGGGAACGTTGGGAGGGCCCTTTAATCTCTAATTTCTTCATTCTTACTCTTCGACCACGTTGTTGGGATTTCTATTACATTTGGCTCGGAATATTCTAGTAACATGCTTTTGCAATAGTAGGGGCAATTGTGCAGGTATTGTAAGCCTGGGCTCCTCTGCTCTGGTCTGGTTGGTTCTTTCTGCATTCAGAGCTAACTCTTGCCACCAGGGGTTGGTATACCCATGGTGCATTGCTTCCTATACTTGGTGGAAGCCGAGTTGGACGCATATCAAGGGTTAAAGGTGCTAAAGATTCAAGCTGTAGATCTGTACTCAGTGAAATCTGTTAAGACAGCTAACACTTGGTTATGAATACGGGAAAACTTAGGATAACCTTTGTAGCAAGCAGGTGTGTTTCTCTTGTCAACTCTTCACTTTCAAATATGTGTGGACTTCACGTTTACCTGAACTGGTCAATTTGTATTTTGTCTCCACCTGGCAAAATGATCCTCTGAAATGTACCAAGTAAATCTGTCATCCTATCTGTGCATTTTCTCAGGCCAATGTAGAAAAACCTGTGCCTAGTCTCTGCTAAAAAAAAAAAAAAAAGTCTTCTTTTGTGCAAAGGATTCACTCCCTTGACCTGGCTAATTAATAAGAGTTTGGAAAGGTACAGTTTTAATTAGAATTTTTTTTTTTAATTTAGGGAGTTCTAAATGTCAAGTTTATACTCCCTCAATCTGTGATATTGTTTCTTCCCTGTAGGGTGAAATAAAATGTCCTTCCTCCCATCTTCTGCTTATTGTCACATTATACAAGATAATTTATAGGACTGCTTACAGCCAGCGTGAACAAAAAGAATATTTAAAAGACAGGCTTGAGGCCAGGCACAGTCTCAACTACTTGGAGGGGCTGAACTCGGAGTATTATTTGAGCCCATGCATTGGAAGCTAGCCTGGGCAACATAAACCTCATCTGAAAAATAAGTAAACGAGCCAAGCCTGGTAATGTGTACACACTGGGAGGCCGAGGCAGGAGAATCACAAGTTCGAGCCCAGCCTGGGCAATTTATTAACTTAATGAGACCCTGTCTCTGAATTAAATAAATTAATGAATAAATAAAGAGCTGGGGACATAGCTCAGCGTGGAAGCCTTAGGTCCAATTCCTAATGCTGCCAAGAAAGTAAATGAGTAAATAAAAATAAAAACTGACTTAGACCAGACATTTAACTAGAGTTTAACTTTCTGTACTGAGAGGTATGCCAAATTCCCTTTCTGCGTTTGTTGCTTGCCATGTAAGACTTCCAGAATGTTGGCCTGACTTCGTTCTGTTTTGCCCGGGTAAACATCATCCTCCTGGTGAAAATGCCGTGCTGAGGTGACTTAGAGCTAGGCGGAGTCACCCTTCATTTGGCCCAAGCAGAAAGGTCTTCGGTAAATGCTAAAATTTGACTAGCAAGCTCTTAAGCCCCTTGATAAATTTACTTGCACTTTGTTTCTTGTTTTATATGCTGTCTTTCAAGAGGAAAATGTGTTTTGAAGATGAATTATGTCTCCTTACCTTTATACAGAAAACATCTCCTGCCAGAATCTGCAGGTAAGTTGTAAAACGAAACAAAACAGAGCAACCCTCTGAAACGTAAGACTCAAGCTGATTTTAACTTGCGTAGTAAGCTGCTGAAAGTTTCTACTCTGGGACCTGATGACGGAATTTATTAGAAATAGTCGCCCGGCCCTTTTTGTGTCATATTTTAACATTTATTCTTTTGTTCTTGCAAATCATTTTATTCCAAAGGGGAATACAAATAAAACCAACCCATGTTAGATTTCAGCCATAGTGACCCAAATCTTACCTAATAATTGTGCAACACTGGTGGAGAACAGAAATGAAAAACATAGAAGTAACTTAAAAAGTTAAAAAATAATGCTTGCCATTTATTGGACCTCTGAGATTTTCTATGGTGGGAAAGAAGGATCCTGTGAGTCACAGGATTGGAGTTGCTGTTCTAGGACGTGGCAGAAGGATTGTGGGCAGGTTGCCTCATGCTCTGGGCCTCAGTTTCCTCAGCAGAGCATGGACCAGGACTGGATTCTCTTGCAGGTCCCCCCGGGTCCATGTTCTCATTCTTTGTATGTGTGTATGCGTGCGTTACTGAAAATTGAACCCGCCACTTTCTCTCAGAGCTATGGGCTGTGTTCCTAGCTCTGTGTGTGTGTGTGTGTGTGTGTGTGTGTGTGTCTAAGATGCCCAGTTTGGGCTTGACCTTGCAATCCTCATGACTCATCCTCCCAGAGTGCTGGGATTACAGCCCTGCACCACTGGGTGCAGCTCGCTTTCCCATTCTAACCCAGTGCCTTGCTCTTACAACTTTCTGCTTTCTCTGCAGTAACTAACCAGCTCAGCCCTCTTAGGCAATAAACCAGCAGAAATCTCTGATACATGGATTTAGGACTTTTGTTCCAGATATTTCTGGGCTTTCATCCAAACACCTTTCCCATCCCACCCCTTCTTTTTCAGTCTATTCACACTGCAACTTGATAGAAAAAATATAAAAGGAAACCTCGGGACCTGTCTACTTGCTCAAAAGGCAGTTCACAGGTGTTAAAGAGAGGCCTCACAGCCCACTGATACCTAACAGGTGTCGCTCCAGGTCATGTGTGGCAGGGCCCAGGCAGCTATGTCCCCCTGGGCCTCCCCCTCCCCCCAAGGGCCTGTCTGCTTTGGGTGATCCCTCCTGCTCATTCTTTGAGGTGAGGAAGCATCCTGTCTGCATTCCAGAAAGTCTTCTGCTCTATGTGCATATTGTATGTGTGTGTGTACACACACACACACACCTCTGTAACATACAACCACCTGACGGTCACAATCTCCATGCACTCAAACAGTGATGTCCAGTCAGGTACCAAATACACCAGGGTGTTCTTCCTGTCCCACGCAAAGCCTGCGGGGCTGCAAGATGAGGCTGAGCTGCAGGGTAGAGAGACTTCTGAGCTTCGGGCTGCCCTGCGGCCTGGCCTTCCTGAGGCTAACTCCAGCTCCCAGCCGCCCTGTGCCGTTCCTCCTGCCTCTGGGCCGTGCCTGCTGGCCATGCTGATCTGGGCACAAGACACAAATGGATGTTGTCACAGCAGCAAGGACTGTCAGATGGGCCATAGCACGGTTCCAGTATGCCAACATCGTGAATGTCATATGGTTGCATGTTACAGAGGTGTAATGTAGGGGTGTGTTGTGTGTGTACTTATATAATCTATATGTAGAGTATAGAGTTCTATAAGCACAGGATATAGATTGGCATAAGATACCATATGACAGCTGGGCCTGGTGGTGCGGGCATGTCATGCCAGCACTTACCACTACTCTGAGGTGCGGAGGAGGGATTATCCCAAATTTGAGCCCAGCCTAGGCAATTTAGTGACTTAGTGAGACCCTGTCACCAAAAAAAAAAAAAAAAAAAAAAAAAAAAAGTTGGGAATATAGCTCAGTGTGAAGGCCCTGGGCTCAGACCGTAGTAACACACACACACACACACACACACACACACGCACACACACACATACCAGCATCCCTTAAAAGCAAAAATAGGTTATTGAGTGCTTTATGCAGCAATCCTTTGCCACTTGCTGCCCCACTAAATGGTCGATCGTGAGGGGCCCAGCGCTGTATGTCTTGTTGCTACTGCATTTATAAAATGGAAAGAGGGGAGAGACTAAGAGATAGTTTGGCTTCTGTGCTTTCTGATGCCTTCTTTCAGAAGGAGAGAATGATTTTGGAAAGCCAGAGGTAAGATCTTTTTGTATGTGAAACTCAAAAGAATCCTGTTAAAAATATTAATTACATTGTTGGGGCTGGAGGAATGGCTCAGCGGTTAAAGCGCTTGCCTAACAAGTGCTATGTCAAGTGTTAAGTACCTGAGTTCGATTCCCCAGCACCACATAAGCTGGGCATGGTGGCGCACGCCTGTCATCCCAGCACTTGGGAGGCTGAGGCAGCAGGATTGCTGTGAGTCCAAGGCCAGCCTGGGCTCCATAGTGAGTTCAGGGCCAGCCTGGACTACAGAGCAAGACCCTGTCTCAAAAAAAACCCAAAAAAACAAAAAAAAACATTACCTTGTGCAAATTCCCAAACATAGGTGGAAGTAGCCAGAACGACATCACGAAGCCTGTGTGCCTATTCTCTGCTTCACTGGGTGCCCAGCTTAGGGGCCCGCCCGCTGCCTCTCTTCCCTACGATGTTGAAGAAAATCGCAGCGCCACAGCACATCATCTGTAAATCGTTTAGGATGTATAAGAGATTATTCTGGTAATATTTTATTTTTTGGTAGCTCTGTGGATCAAACTCAGGTGCTCTACCACTGAGCTACATCCCCAATGCTCCCTTTTAGAAAAAGTTTGATACAAGGTCTTGCTGAGTTGCCTACGCTAGACTTGAACTTGAGATCCACCCGTCTCAGATTCCCTGAGTGCTGGGATTATAGATGTGTGCCACCACGCTTGGCTTATTTTTTTTTAACCTGGGAAATAAAGTTTAAACCTCCAGAAAAGTTGCAAGAATATTACTCCCACACACTATTTGCATTTCTCTCTTCCTCTTTCTCTGTCTGTGTCCCTCCTCCCCTTCTTTTCTGTATATATACATATACATGTTACCAAAAATTTATGATATAGACCACCATTATTACTACTTTTGTTTTCTCAGTCATCTGAATGAAAATAAGTTGCCAACCATGACCCTATCCCAGTCTTTCAAAGTGTGTCCCCTGAAAATAACCCCTTTGCATAACCAAAGTGCAATTGTTACATTTAGAAAATTGACAGTTGATATTGAACTCATGTTCAGATTTTGCCAGTATCCTGTATTTCAGAGCAGTTTTCCCCTTGGCGACATCTCTCTCCTATTCTTAGGCCGATGCAGTTCCTTAGCCTTTTGTCGCCTTCACAGCTTTGAAGAGTGCAGACCGCAGACCTGCCTTTCTGCAGACTGTCCCTAAGTTTGGGCTTGTCTCTGCATTTTCTTGCAATTCGATGCAGGTTGGGCATGTTTGGCAGGAGCCCACGTGCTTGGTAGCATCCCGGGGCTGTCCTAGCAGGAGGTGCATTGCATAGATCTGTCCTGTTACTGGAGATGCCGGCTTTGATCATTTCATTACAATGGTGGGCAGAGGATTTTAATGTACCTCCCATGGGGCTTCCGTTTCTGTAACTGGCACATCTCATTGCCCAGATTGCCACTGGGTTATTTTTGTTGCAGTATTTTGATCTTTGGTTGGAAAACTCTTCCTTTATTAGGCATGGACAGATACCCTGATTTTCTCAAGTGAGCTAGCGCTGGCTTTCAGGTGTCCTAGAAATAAAATACCTGGCTCTGGGAAGCAGCCAGCTGAGCCGCAGAGAGGGAAAAGTGCTTGAAGGCACCACAGGTAGTCGGTCCTCAGAGGATGAGCGAGCGCTGGGCTGGTCTCCTCCACACTCCAGTAGCTGTGTATGCTTCTGCCTCCTCTCTCTCGGGGACCGCTTTGATGTTGAAAGATGAGACTGCCTGTTTTATGCGCCTGTCCACAGTGCCCTGTTCCTCCTGGCCGCCGCGGCGTACCTTCCCTTCAACGACCCCCAGGTGAGTCCAGGCGAACTCCTTTGACTTCAGAGAGTCTTCTACTCTCAAGCTTTGTGTGTGTGTAGAATTTCCCAGTCAGTTTTAGAATCAGGGTCCCCTGAGCACAGGCATTTTGAGTTGCTCAAGCTGGCCGCCTTCCGGTCAGCCACCTGTTCCCAGGCAGGGGAGCTCTGGCCCCAGGTGTGTGCCGTCTGGCCTCTGTATCTACCTGGTAAACCAGCATGGCCACACCGAGGTCACCAGCTTCACGCACCGGGTCAATGTTGTTTCTCCTCTCATTCTTAAGATCTCTTTGGTGGAGCGCTTTCTGCTTTGATGCTGAAATTGCATTTTTCTTACCGTTGCTGAGCACCTCCCCCACCCCAGCAGTCATTCCATTTCATCACTGGGTGCTCCTTTTTTCCCTGTGTCCTTCCTTCTTCAGCATTCTAAAGTCCCCTCCAAGTGTGAGGCACTGAGCCAGACTCTGAGGGCACAAAGCTCAGTCTTTGTTCCGAAGAAGTTAGAGTCTGTTCAGAGCAAGGGCAAGGAAACAGATGAGGCAACAGAGTATTATACCCTGGCGAGGCCAGAGCCCTGGCCGGAGAGGCGGGGACTCCGGAAGCATCACAGCTATGTGATGGGCGCTCTGCCAGTGCTTTAGGTGTCCTCTTTTATTTAACAGTGTCACAACAATTCTGTAAGGACAGCGAGTATTCTTACCTCCCTTTCAGAGCTACGGAATAGGGAGGCTCGAAAGGTCACCAGCTAAGGAATAAGTGGGAATTTTGGAATGTAACCCAGATACCGCTGCTGGGACCCGAATGTGGAGGAACGCGTGGGAGTCAGCCAGGAGGGGACAGCAGGCAAGGGCGAAGGCCTGCGGGGTGGTGAGCATTCTGGGGTTCCACTGGCACAGCACCTACCTGGTGTCTGCCCGTACTTGTACTGCTGTCCTGGGATTTACAGCCTCGTGGAGGGCAGGTGGAGGTGCAGACAGATAAGGAATAAAGAAACGACAGGGTGTGTGAGCGGTGTTAATTCCTTGGGGATAAAGGAAGAGGATAAGAGGGAGACCTCTCGCTGAGTTGTAGGGAAGGCTCCTGCTTGGGAAAAGGCGGGTCCCCTGCTGTGCTGGGGTGGGGGCTACGGATCTGCTGCTGGGCCGATAGGGGCTTGGTATAGAGGCCCTCCGGTGTCACAAGTTGGACTTGAACACCATGTGGTGACAGTGGTGGGGATGGGTGCTGGGGACCGAAGCTTGTTGGGGTTGTTGGAGGCCGCTGGGTGATGAGTGAGGTGTGACTTGAGCCCCAAGAGTGTCCATGCGGAGCCCCGGCTTCGTGCTGTGCAACGATGACTCAAGTTTCTCATTACCACGGTGGGTACTGTTTGTCTTTACTTATAGCTATTTTTTTCTTTTTTTAATCTTGTGTTATAGTTTGATCCAGATGGTTACTTTTGGGCTGTAATCCACTTACTTTGTGTAGGTAAGTTTTAAAAGAATGCTTACTTATACAATTGAGGCTTATTATGTAGCGCTTCTCAGCTATCTACTTTTTAGCAGAATTAAATCAGGTATTAAGGTTTAGAAATAAAAGGACACTTTCTGGATTGGTGTTTCAGTTTTGGAGGTTTTCCCCCTTCAGATATTTCCATTTTCAATAGAGTCTCCTGCTTTCTGTGATAGACATTAGCCAGTTCATGGTGCTTGGGGTTTTGGTTGCCCACGCCAGTCATTTAAGTCAAAATCTCATGTCAAAACCACTTTTAGGGCTGGAGATGTAGCTCGGTGATCAGAGTGCTTGCCTAAGAAGTACAAGGCCCTGGGTTCGATCACACAATACCACTTAACAGCTGAGCATGGTGGCACACCCCTTAGTGCCGGCTCTAAAGTGGGAAACAAAAACAAGAGGATTCCCATGAGTTTTAGGCCTGCCTAGGCTACATAGTGTGCTCAGGACCAGCCTGGATTATAGAGCAAGACTCTATCTTCAAAACAAAACTAAACACTCGCAAAACTTCATTTTCTTCTTCCTTCTTTCTTCTCTATAATCCAAGCTGATCCTGAGTTTGCTGTGTAGTGCAGTCTGGTCTTGACTCAGTAGCAGTCCTCCTGCCTCAGCCTCCTGCGCTGGCATTACAGGCATGCACTATCGCATCCAGTTTATACACTGGGAGACTGAACTCAGTGCCTGTGTGCTTGCTAAACAAGTGCTCTAACCGCTTTGCTTTTCCTCCCGCAGCCATGGGATTTATTTCAAATCATGTGTTCAGAGTTTGCCTATAGTCTTTGGAGGAAGAAACAAACACATTGACCTTGTTAACATGGTTCAGAAACATTTAGAAATCCTGCTGTGGCGTTTGTCGTTCCCATGTGTGTCACATAAAGCAACTAAAACCTTTCTGTTAATTGAATCCACCCGTTGAGCCTGATGCTGACCTTGCCCACAGTGCTCTGCGGGCCACCGGCAGGACTGACTTGCCTTATGACTGGGAGAATGATTGAGTCTGTGTCCTCTAGGCCCTCCAGTGCTGTTAGTTCTCTATCAAGGTGTGTGACTCCCAGAGAGAAAGGCGACCAGCAGCCGCCCTTGGCGGTCCGTCTCCGTGCAGATGCTGGGCTCCTCTGCAAGTGCAGGCGGCTGCTTGGCTGCGTGCCTATACCATTGACATGTCTTGCTTCATTTCCAGGGTCATATAAAGTACTACGGAGAGCCCAGAAACCTGGTGTGTTAAGGTAAGCTCTCAAGTCTTCATGAGTTGTTTGGTTCAAACAAAGGGGTGAGACTCTTGTGAAATTCTTTTCTACCAGACTTTGCAGGCCTGCCTACAGTGAGGGCAGTGGACAGCCCTCTGGGCCAGCTCTTCTCTTCTGATCGGGCAGCTCCAGGCCTGGCCCACCACCACCTCAGTCTTTGTCCCCTTCCTTTAGGGGCAGCCATGATTGAGAACTTACAATCAGCTGCTTTGGGCTCCAGCTGCCTGCCTCTCCTTGGAGGGCCTTGACTCAGTTTACCCTCACAGTTGTGCCCAGTGACCAGCCCTGTTCTCAGGTAGAATGGACCCTCTTCGCAGGCACTCAGTGGAATCAACCACCCTGTTGAACCTAAATGAAAAACAACCCCAACAAGCTTCAGTCCCCAGCACCCATCCCCACCGCTGTCACCACATGGTGTTCAAGTCCAACTTGTGACACCTGAGGCGGAGCTGGGAGGTCAGTGCCTGAGCTTGGCTGGCCATCTGTGGGTGCTGGGACTATTTGCCAGCTTAATAAGGAAAGGCCTGAGGGGCATGGCTCCTGGGGGAAGGCTGTGCCCTCTGGAATCCGGTAGCTTTCACTCCCCTGAGCTCCTTTTGTTCTTTTAATCAAGTTCTTTTAATCAAGAATAAGCCAGGAGAGTTGCCTTAAAATACAGGATTCCTGGTTAAATTTGAATTTCATGTAAGTACCCAGAAATTCTTTTAGTTTATGTCCCATGAGATATTGAAAAATACAATAAAAAATTCCTCTTCACCTGTAATTCTGTTTTATGTGGTACCTGTATTTTCCATGTTAACCTCAGAAGCTAACTCAGTTAGGATAACTGACACTCCTCTGAAAGTAGCCAGTGAGAAGCAGTTGGCCATAGTGAAAATGTGGGGTAGTAAGTAGGGCACTGTTCTATTTTATTTAATGAACCAGAGTAAAATTATTTTGGCAGATTTAAAAATTTAAACTAATTTTTGGAAATAATTTTTAAATTTCAAGTTTAAAAAAAAAACCCAGAACTGGGTTTGAATATAAAGTATTCTTTCTCCTATTTATTGGTACTTTACAAAAGTAGTAACTTGTATCAAAGGTTAGGATTTATTAATAGAAGATAATGACAATTTAATGTATTTAAATTACTTCTGTTATTTCACAGTTTTCCTTTTTCTTTCTCATTCCTTAGTGACATCGACCAGCAGTACTTAAACTACATATTCAGGTAAATTATAGCTTATTTTTAGAGAACAGTGCATATCCTTCAAGAGCTAATGACTTTTTATTTTCCAATTATATTTGATTACAAGAGTTCTGAGCAAATGAGTCTCCCAGGAGAGCAGGTTAAATCATTTGTGAGGTGATTGGAATTGAAGAAACCAAGTGGTAGTCCAGCCCTTAGGCCAGGCAAGAAGGGCCTGTGGCCTTGACTTCAGAGGGCCACCTTTCTTCCCCTGCAGGCTTAGGGACATTTCATCTGGAACCTGCACCCTCCCTGCTAGACTGCTCCCTTAGTTCCCCTGTCCCAGTGGCCCTCCCTGAGCTCAGTCTCAGCCTGCTTGGGTCTGTGTGCCTAACTTGTTCCTAGGCCCAGTGGTATCCAAAGAGAGACCGTTTGCTGGGAAGGGATGCAGGTTGGAGAGTGACCTCACGGGCTACGGTGTCCACAAATCACACACCTTTGAGAAACTTTTCAGATGCAGGATGGAGCCTGGAGTGGGAAAAGAAAATACCTTAGAGTCCAACAGCCAAAGGCCACATCTCCCCACGCTGCTGCTATCTGACCTGAAGCTCCTGGCACTCTCAGAATTCTAAATTTTAACCCGTTTCAGGTTGCTTTCAAGGCATATTTGTTAAATCTGAGGTTTGCTCTGTAACTTTTCTATGTTGGCATTTGGACTCTTGCCCCAACCAATCAGCGGATGAGGTCCACCTGCGCAGCAGAAGCTGGAGGTTGTTGTTGGGTCTCGGTAGCCTCTGGCTGTGCAACGCAGGACCTGATTGAGGACAGATTTGCTGCCGGGAAGGGTTTGCCTGATTGAGGGGCTTTCGCTGAAGAAGACTGAGGTCAGAAATAGGCCTCAGCATTTGCCTGCTCTGGTTTCTGGAGGAAGTTGTTCAACATGAGTTGGTATTCTCCACTTGTAGAGATCACTCATAAATAACTTAGTATATTACGCCCCTGTTTGAATGCAAGATATACCCCGGGCAAGTCTCCGGGCTACCTTTTTACTCAGCCGAAAACAGTCCTAATTCCACTCTGCTCAGACTGACGGGCTGTCTTGCAAATACAGAAGATTTTTGGTGTTTAAATTGTGTCCGTGGGCTTGGAGTCATAGCTCAGTGGTTAGAGTGCTTGCCTAGTATGGGCAAGGCTCTGGTTTCGATTTCCTGGTACCACATAAAAGTGATTCAGTTAGAGTGGTACATATATTTGATCCCAGTACTTGGGCTAAGGCAGGAGGGTTGCTATGAGTTTGACTGAGGCCAACCCAGGCTGCATAGTGAGTGTAGTAGGAGCCTGGACTACAGAGCAAGGCCCTGTTTTAAACAAAGAAAAAAATGTTTCCATGGGCCAGGTGTGTTGCTCAGGGGTTGAACACTTGCCTCATGTGCCAGAGCCTCCCTGGGCTTAAATTCCCACAGTGTGAATGCATGCATGTGCCCTGACATCCCCCCTCCCCGCCCCCCACCATGCTGTCAAAGGTATAGCCACGTCACATGGCAGAGGGACAAGATTGTGGGAAAATGAGCATCTGTGACCCTCTGTCCTCTAACCTCGCCCCGCTGCCTGGTGTGAGAGAGGCTGTTTGCGTGCGAGCCTGGTGCTCTCAGCCTCCTGGGTGAGTCTGTGGGACACATGCCAACGCCGTGACTCCGTTTCTAGGGGTTTTTTTCTTAATACAAGTGATGAAGAAGTGTGACCAAGAACAGCGCGGGCCGCTAGCCGTTTTCCTGTTGCCACTGGCTGCTGCAGGAATCCAGCCATACACCTGAGTTCGGCTCAGATTTGTGGGCTGCCCTTGTCTGGGCCAAGCTGGACCATTGCCTGCCAAGGGGAAAAACCGTCTGAGCTCTCAGTATTTGGAGAGATGGAGCTGGCTGGTTCCCTCTGCCTTTGGCAGCTCCTCATGCTTCCCTGAGGATTATTTATTCCTGGACACTTTTTCTAATGTTTCTAATCTAAAAAGAGGCGTAAGGCACGTGGTAGGGGAAGAGGTAAGAGAAAGCAGGAAGAGTAGGCCGCTACGTGGGGCTGCGAACACGTGGGACTTCTAGGCCTGGATGTGCTTTGCTCCGCATGTGGGGGAGTTTAGATAATACACGGGGATGACCATCCGTGCAGACCCTGGTGGCCCCATTTCTCTGTAGTGTGAGGCACACTCTGGTGTCACCCAGTCCCGTAAGGACACAGTTCCCATAGTGCTGCTCATTCACTGTCCACCTCCTTATTTTGTAGTAGAGATTGTTTGTGTTTGTACCTGGTGCACGGCCTGGGGGCAGATGCGTCAGAATTCAGCTGTGTCTTTGTATTTTCCCTTTTTTTCTGTGTACACAGGGATATTTTTTACTTTATTTTCTCAGATATTAAAACAATACGTGACATTAGATACTGAATATTGAATGAGTGAATTTAGAAAAAGATCTGCTATTTGTCTGGTATACGTTCTACGTTGGAATAATCGCATTAGAGCTTACATGTAGTTTATCATCTTAGAATTAGGTGGAGACAAATTATAATTTTTTGTCAAATGTGTTCCTGTCACCGCTGCATACAGAGGAGATGAACTGCCCTAGAGCGTATAGGGGTGCCTGCTGTGTGCCTGACACTGCGAGGTGCTTGCATCCAGAGATGAGTACGGTATTATTCTTGTTCCACGAAGCCACAGCGTGGGGACCAGGAGGAGTTGACTGCTGTAACTGCGAAATCCCAGATACGGTTTAGGGAAGCAGCTCTTCACTTCATGATTTTTTCTTACTTGTACCCTCTGATTTTAATTTTGGGGTCCTGTTTGGCTTGCTGTCAGCGCGGGGATGTGGGTACTACAACAGGCCCTTGGAGATACTGTGGGATGGGAAGGAGCCTCTTATATCCGACCATAGGAGCAGTAAGTTCTGCTCCTGGGGTTATAATCCGAACTGGTCCCAGGGAGTTCCTAAGAAGGCAAGAGGAACAATAGACTTATAGAGCCCAGGCCTTAACAGGGTTCAGCCGTGTGTGGTCCGTGTGTTCTTACGGCCACATGTGACCTTGCCTTGCAGACCTACAGCTTCTAAGTGACTGAATGTGGGGCTGTTGTGACAGCCACTCTTGGGGGCTTTCGGGGCAGCACAGAAGATTGCCCGGATTAGACAGAAGTGGCCCAGGGGCAGGGCCAGGCTGTTATGCCAGTGACATTTCTGTCCCCCACTGTCTGTCTTCACAGTCTTACAGCTTTACCAGATTCACTGTGCTAGACCTCACCAGTCTCTTCAGCGCCGCCAGGGCCGTAACGGAAGAAACAGCTGCCACCCAGGCACTGCCATCAGAGACTGATTTCAGCTACGACACACTAGGCTGTTCTGATGAACAGTTGGTGCAGAGTCACAGCAGGCCATGCTGTACTTTTGGAGTCATTGCACTGGCCCAGTGCTATGGGCTTGGAATCCCAGCACATGGGAGACTGGGAGGCTGAGGCAGGAGGAGCACATGTTTGAGCCTGGCCTGTATCAAAATAAATAAGTAAAGTGGAGTGAGGATATAGCTTAGGGTGAAGGTGCTAGGTGCAGTTCCAATGCAAAACAACAGAATACCCATTCCTCCCATATGTGGGCTACAAGTTTTGCTCGTAGCCTCTAACTAAAGTAGATGTCCAGATGGCACCCGAGTGGTGACAAAAGAGTCTGCGGAAGGTGGGGGACTCGGCCTACTGCAGTGGGCATTAGGCAGAGCTGCACGGGGACCGCAGAGGGGGAGGGAGGAGGGCGCTAAGGCCAGTGTAGCGCATCCAGGGAGCATTCCTCTTTCTCCTCGCATCCTCTCTGTGCCCTTCTCAGCATCTACAGAGCATCACTCCAGGTAGTTTCGAGCCACGTGTACTTGGGATGGATCCGTTTGTATGCTAAGTGGAGATTTACCTTCTACACAACTCATTTTAGGGCAAAAACAGGCTAGCTCACACTTTTAGGTTGCAAGCACATCCTAGTTAGGAATTTACCCTGCTTAGCTTTCAAATACTTCTGCTAAGCTAGGTGAATGTGGTAATAGATGGGGCCAGGCAGGGCCAAGACGAGTGGTACACCGGCCCTCAGGCAGAACGGGAGAGTTTGTGCCTACTCCAGAGACATCCGTCCCAGGGGATGCTCACTTTCTTGAGGGGGGTTGGGGCAGAGTGAGACCAGTCCGTGGAGATAATTTGCTTTTGGCAGATTTATCTGTTTTGAAATGAAAGGGTGGAAGTTTATATTTGTGTGCTTTTTTGTGGGTTTCATGCTGAGGAAACCTTCCTGATTACTCTCTTTTTCAGTGTGGCCTTCCTGGCGAGTGCATCTCATCCCACAGGTAAACCCACTCGAATGGTTTTTGTTTTTGTTTGACATGCCTGTTCTGCTCACCTCAGTGCCCGGAGCCTTGTTTTGTCTCTGAAGATGTTCAGTAAGGGAATGTGACTGCCTTCTAGGTGTCACGCCGAGAAGTGACAAGTGGCCCACATATTTGAAGCTGCTTTTGACAACTCAATGTAGGGAGGCGTGGGGTTTAGCTCAGTGGTACAGCTAGATACAACAACCTGGGTCGACACTTGCTGTCTTTTAAGGCTTAAAAGATTTTGCTCCTGGCGTCTAAAGTTTGCACTGAGAAATCTGCAGTAACTCAAATGGGTTTGCCTTGGTAGAAGAATGTTTGTTTTTCTCTTGCTGCTTTAATATTCTCTTTTTATGTTGTATTCCTGAGGTTTTTTCGTAGGCACTGTTTAAGAGTGCCCCCCAAAACTCTGATGTGCTCTTCTGAGCTTTCTTTTACTCTAAACAGATCGGTCTCAGGCTCTTTTTTATTTTTTTATTTTTTATTTTTTAAAAAAAGCTCTGCTTACATCATTGCCTGTTACGGCTGCCGAGCACTGCTTCTAGTCTAGGTTCTGGGAGGCCTTTTTTGAGGGAGCTCGCATTGCATTTGCAGTTTGCATTGCCCACAGGCTTGTTTTTGGAGGCTGGGGCTACCAGTTGCTGTCAATTCTCACTTCTCCCAGATCTGCACTTACCTCAGTCAGAGATACAGGGCTCTGGGATTTCCTCCATCTGCTGATGAAGGCAGCTGAGGGCTGTTCTCAGCTTGGGGCTGCTTCCTGGGCTACTGTTTTCCTTCGCTTCTGATGTGTCTTCATGATTTCTGATCTTCCTGTGGCCTCCTTTCTCTCCTAGATAAGATGAATAGACAGTTTTTTATTATAGTCTCAACTGTTTAAGCGAATCCCTGAGGAGACAGTGCAAAGCTCTGTCACTCGGCTGCCATCTTGACCTGAAGTCTGCAGTGTGCACAGCTTCAAGAAGGAAATGGTTATTTGGCTCATGGTTTCAGAGGTCCCACTTAATGGTCAGCTGGCTCTAGGGCAGGAACGTCATGGTTCAAGGATAAGAGTATGACAAGGCTGTTTATTTCTTTAGGACTAAGAAGCAGGACAAGAGAACAGTGTCAGAGAAGGGCATGGGATCATGTATAATACACAGAGTCTCACCTTTATGACCTCCCAGACACACCCACAAGTGTGTTTTACTTATCCTGTAGGTGACACCTAAGCTAATCAAGTTGAAAATTAAGTCACCAGTCTTTGTTGTTCAGGGTCTAGTGCATACCCTCTCTGTTTAAGAATGCTGTTCCAATGGGGAAAGGGGGAAGGCAAGTTGAAGTCATCAAAGGGGAAGCCCTGTGGAGCCAGCTGGAAATTGAGGACTGTTAGTGAGAGAACATTGTCTTCATGGAGAGCAACAGATGCTGATCTTTCAGGTGGGCCTTTTTTAGCAGCACTTGCTATGCACTGGGTGTGGTGCTAACACATGCAGACAAGGGTAATTATCATGGCACCCCTGCTCTTAAGGTTTTTATGGTTCTGGGTTAGGGGGTGACAGTGCGAAGTCCTCTAGGTTCTGTGTGAGAAATGTGTGAAGGTTTTAGATATGGCTCAAGAATAAGAGTAGCTACTCTTTTTAAAATTTATTTTTTAATTTATATATCACATCCCTTCCCATCCCCTCATCCCCCTGTCCCCACTTTCCCTTTACCTCTCCACAAGCCCATCTTACTTTCTTCTGCATTTCTTATTTTTTTTTTTATGGTTTGGTTTTCTCATATTATTTTTGTGGCTGGTTTCTCATATATCTCATATGGTTTCTCAGACCATACAATATTTAACTTTATGAGTCTGATACATTTTGCTGAGCCCAGTGGTCTCAAGGTGCCTCCCTTTTCCCACAGGTGACTCAAATCTGTCATTCTTTATGGCAGAGTAGTAAGTGTCACTACTCTCTGATTTCCTCTTTCAGAAATTTGGGGGATCAGATTTTTGAGATTTGGGTAGAGATTATGACCTACCCGGCAAGTTCCTTGGGTGTGATGCGTTCTTTCTTTAGCTCCCGTGCTGAGTCTTCTGACCGTTTCTCGCCACTTTAGGTCCCCTGCAAAGACTGGCTGGCAGTGAAAGTTGCCAGCGTCCTCTAGTCCTGTCCACCTCTGTAGAGTGTTTCCACTGAGTGGCTTGGTACCTGTAAGAGGTACAGCCCAAAGGGCCTCAAGGTCCTGACCTAGCGGATGGTTGTCTGACATGCCTCATTATCAGATGCCCGCACTGGGTTGTCCTCACACTGAGAGCGAGTGTAGGAAAGAGCCAGGAGCCAGCTGTTGCCCACAAGACAGACCAGTGTCTTCACAGCTGTCCCTCTGCGTGACTGACTAGAAGGCTTCAGCCACTCTTTAGGTCCAGGGTCCCCTGGGTTTCCTTGGCTGTCACTCCAGGGAAAGAAACCTCGGAACACGTGCATGCCAGCCACGCATGAGAGAGCTGAGTACGATGTGTCCTTTATGAGCTCCTTCTGCCAATACAGGTCCCGAGTAGGTAGGAAGGGTGTTCAGTGGAATTGTGGCCCAGAGGGAACAAAAACATGTAACCTCTTGCTGGTCTGCATGAAAACCACATCCCAGACCCTTCTGGCTAGACCATGCATCTGCTTAAAGATAGCCATCGTAATAAGAGAAATAAAATTCTGAACTTGATTTCCAGTGGATGGTGAGTCATTTGAGATCATGTAGGTATCCCAGGAAACATAGAAGCCATGGCATCTTTTATTCTGAAATGCTTGATTAATACATGCAGTGGTGAAAGATGCCGTGCCTACGTGTGCCACCTCATGCCTGATGTTCTGTAGATAATTAGAGAAATCCGCCCTTCCCCTCCAGTCTCCCCAGAGCAGACAGATCAAGGCCCGGGGGTCTATAGGGCTGGGCTCCTGCGGAGTCTCAGGAATTCCAGATTTGGAAGGATTAAGCTGTGCACTGTGGAGATGCCTAATTCCTTTTCTCAGGACATTTTTGGAAGGGTTTCTGCTTTTTTTTTTTTTTTATCTCCTGACTTCTTGTTTGTGACCAAGTTCAAATTCCAGAGGGGGAAGCAGCCAACATGTGTGATTATTTCCTCTTGTACCAAGTGGAACTAAAAGAATGAACTTACTTCACAAGAAGCAAATGTAGCCTTTGGGCCTAAGCTAAAACGAGCATGCACAGTGGGTCTGGCCCTTGTACTGTTTGCATAGTAATTAAACATGAAAATATAAAAAGATGTCAGGGGAATGCATTCATGATCTTTTTATAGACATAAGTCCAAAAAAAGAAGAGAGAGAAAAGAATCTTCTTTTTAAAACATGCTACTCAGTTTTGAGCCCAGGGTTTTCATGCTTAGCTACATCCCAGCTCATTTTTATTTTTGATTTTGGTACAGCGCTCACTAAGTTTGTTAAGTTGCCCGGATTGAGCTCAGCTAACCTCCTGTCTCAGCCTCCCAGAGTGCGGGGGTTATAGACCTGCATCACCACTCCCAGTGACATTCTTCACTTTCCTGAGCCATAGATAAAATGGGGACGTACAGCCTCATAGAGTCATGAGGATTTGGAGAGACAGAGCTTCCAGTGTAGGCCTCTTTACAAGGCATGCTCTTGCTGAATGGTCATTATTATCATTTCATTAGACAGATGTGCCAGTAACTAAATCTGCAGGCAGATAGCTGCTGTGCAGAGAGACCCTCACCTTGATATCCCAGTGCATCAGGAGCTGAGGGATGTGGGGGCGGGGCAATGTGAGTCATTATTTCACCGTTGCTCTGATCCTCAGGTGACCTCTTCAGCGTCTTGGACTTCCCCTTCCTGTATTTCTACAGATTCCATGGCAGCTGCTTTGCCAGGTAATCTTGAACCCCCGGGTTCCCACGAGTTCCTGTGTCTTTGTTTCTGTGCAGTCAGGGTCACTGCCAGGGGTCCAAATGAGTGGCAGAAGCCAGGGTGGTGGGTATATCTGGGAAGCAGCTCACTTGGCTCCTAGCAGATTGTTACAGAGACCCACTGGTACTTGGGGCCAGCCTGGGTCCAGTGCAGACACCTGGCCTGTAGGCAGAACTCATCCACAGCAGTGGTTTTAGACTTGCTGAAGAGTTGGATTTCCTCCAACGTTCTTTCCTTTCACAAGCAAATCTCACACAGAACTTCGCTGTATGAAACTGATGAAACTGATATAGTTCAAGGGAAAATTTGGATCCATGGACCTAAGCCCTCGTTTTCCATCATGACCTCCCTCTTCCTCCCAGAAGTAATCTCCAAAAAGTTCTCCATTGAACCCTAAGACTTAGAAATAGGTTGTGGAAATCAGAAAGTAGACGACATATAGACAAGACAGTTCTTTAACTTGGTCTTGGGAGGGACACGGATATAGGCTAACCAAATGGACTCTCTTCTGCCTTACCCCTTTTCTGGCCATGACTTGGAGTCCATTGTGCTGAGCAGTGAGCGGACTTCTGAGGACCTCCTCTAAGCTTGTATTCCGACATGGGGAAAAGAGCAGACCTGGGTTGAGCCCGACTTTGCTACTGGTAACTGTGTAGTCTTTGGGCTAGTTATTCAAATTCTCCCAGGTCTTAGTATTTTTATCTGTAATTAATACCAACATAGGGCTGTTATGTGCATTGGATCAATTAAGTTTGAAGTCTTAATTAGGCATTCTGAATACTCAAGTTAATTTACACTGCTAACTCTCCAGCAGCTGCTGTGTAGGAGCCAGGCCATCCATTCCCACACTTACAAAGAGGTGCCTGATGGGGCAGTGAGTCTTAAGAAAGAAGTAAGCTGACAGGTGGTAGGCAGTGTATCTGATGTGAGTGTGTCATGCGTGCTCTGTAGTGTTTCAGGAAAATTGGAAAAATTAGTGTTAGAGTTTCTGAATTTGAGAGTGATTTTATCTATCATCCTCAGAAAAGTTTCAGAAGAGTGCTGACATGATACCTCCTCCAGTCTCCTCTCAGTATGATGAGACCCTTTCGCTGGTCCATTAACTGGGATTCCAAGGGGGTCTCCATGCTTCTCAGAGACCTGGGACTGGCTTCCCTTTCAGTCTGATGATTTGGTGACACAAGCATGCAGGGTACAGAGGGAAGTCAGCTGTCGATTTCTTATCTAACACAGGACAGAACAATCGCAGCTCCTAAGTGCTGGCTTTGTTATGTGACATTCTGGCTCTCTTTCTGCCCCCTTTAATCTGCAGCTTTCTCATAATTCACCCTGAGAAATCAGGTCATTTTATTTTAAAGATTTGGAAATCCTTATTTGAATTGTGTTACCTCTGTTGCATGTGAGCTCCTCTCCCTGGCTTTAGTACAAAGCTTGATCTCTCTTAAAAATGTGTGCAGTTTTTCCACTTCATTTCTCTGGGCCATACCTCAGGGAGTTGTCACCTTTGGGTGGTTCCTAGGGGAATCCATGAGGGGGAAAGTGGCCTGAGTCTACAGCCCCCACAAACAAGGTATCTCCCATTCCCAGGCCTTTCAGGTGCAGGGTTCTTCCATCTGCTTTTCAGACCTGCCTCTAGCAAGGAGTAGAAGAGCTGAAGGTAGAAAGGTGAGAGTCCATGAGTGATGCAGAAATAGGTCACAGATAAACCAAGTCAAATGATGGGAATGAGTTGCAGGTACTTCCCTAAGCACGTTGGTCGCAAGCCAGGACTCGTTTATCCCTGCCTGGAGTCTGCACTGAGGAGACAGGTCAGTGTTTCCGTATGGCTTGACTCTGACAAGAGGTGGAGTGGAGAGGGAAGGACCAGGTGGCGAGGAGGTGTGGAGACGGTACAGCGCCCGGGACGTGGTTCCCTCCTTGGCTGCAGGAGGCGGGGCGCAGCCTGCTGCACTTCTTCCCCGCCCTCAGGGCCACGGGCCCCTCCCTGTGTCCCGCTGGCCAAGAGCGTGGCCTGGTGAAGGGTGGAGAGGGGTAGCGACCTGGGTTTGAACTCTACCTGCTCTTCCATTTCCTGTTACTAAAGCAGAACGTTGGGACTGAGTTACCTTTCTGATCTAAAAGTCCCTACAAACCACAGAATGGAGACCTGCTTTGCTTATTCCTACTCTAAAACCTTCGAGCAAGAAAAAACTTAGGGAAAGGGAGATTTGGCTGAGGTCACAAGGCTCTGTGAACGCAGCTAAAAACAGCTTGATCTGTTGGGTAAGTCTGCCGCTTCCCGTGGGGCATCTCCGCCTTGTGGGGTGGAGGCTCCTTATCTCATTCCCAGGTGTTCAGTGTCCCATGACTGCACGTGAGAATCTGAGCAAACTTTGCAGGTCATCAAGGCCACATTGGCTGAAACTCACACAGGGGAACCAGGCACCTGTCCTGGGCCTTCCCTGAGGGTGTGGCTGTGAAACCTATCTCCTCTAAGGAAGTACAGGAACGTGTTTCTGAAATTCGACCCTCGGTGCGTCTGACCCTGATTCCAGTCTAACCTGACATTTAATGCCTACTATGGTCAGATCGCCATGTTAGCTCTTAAGGAGTCCAGGGTTGACAGGCAGCGCTACCAGCTGAGCTAATGTCAGCTCTTGGGGGAAGAGGTGCTGAGCAGCCCAAGACTGGGCCTGTCTCTCTCAAGAGTTTGTGATCCATGTTGGAGCTGCACCTGGTGCCTGCAGTAAAGGTCAGAGGGAGTGTGGCAGGTCCACACTGGAGGGACCAATGAAATGCAGCTCACAGGACCCCGAGCCAGCTTGGGGCATGAGTGGAGTCAAACCACTTACCCTTACGTTTTCAGTGTCATGCAGAAGTCACTCCCAGGTCGCCACTTGCTCGGTTGAGCCAGAATCCAGTCTCTCTCCGGCTGTCCTACAATCTGTCTACCTCATTTCTTCACCAATTTTTCTGCCTCCAGATGCCAGGGGGTTGAGCACACAGCAACGTTTTGGAAGGTGGCTGCAGCATAGGCCCTGCACCCCATCCACTGTGGTCCTAATGCCCTTGCTGGCCCATAACCCGGAGTAGCCCAAGGACGCTTCCCACCCTCAGGTGGGCCTGTCCACGGATGGACTCTTCTGGTGCAGGCAGGTGTGAGGCGCCCTTTCCAAAGTGTAGCTTCTGTGGAGGAAGGCCTGGCTTTGCCTCTGTGTTGCCGGAACCAGCCCCCCTCTTGAGACTTTTACACTGACCCCAAGGGCCTGGTGTGGGTCCTTTTCTCCCATGGAGAGTTTCCCTTTGGAAGTCTCCTCTGCCAGGTAGTTTTGTTTAAAATAAATCATCTACCTTGACAAGCACCGGGCTGCAGAGGTGTTACAGGAAGGAGGAGGAGGGGCTGTCTCCACTCTTTATGTTTTCGGTATTTAGTCAGGAACCTCTCAGATTTCTACCTTCTCTCCTCAAATGAAAAGCTGTCATCATGGCTTCTTACAAGTTTCCTGGGTTTCTGGTTTTTTGCTGCTTTTATCCAGAGATCTCTAGAAAACACAGGTGCAATAGAGACTGTAGCGATTAGAAATGGACTGCTAAAATGGAGCAGAACCCAGCCGGCAGATGGCCGGAGGAAGATGAGCTAACGGACTGAACACCGTCGTCTTCTCCTTGCAGCGGGCTGCTAGGTTTCTTCCTCATGCTCAGCACTGTGAAGCTGCAGAGCCTCCTGTCCCCAGGGCAGTGTGCGGCCTGGATGTTCTTGGCTAAGGTAAGAGAGAGGAGTGGACGGGGGTCCACCTCAGAGGCCTGCAGGGTGGTGTCTTCGGAGCTGGGTTGAATCAGCAGGAACACACATTTGATCACTGCCCTGAGCCTCGTGCACATGTTCAGGAACTGTTTCTGAGGCCTTCTCCTGATGCTACAGTTTGGATCTGGAATGTCTCCCGAAAGCCTCTCATGTTTGGAAGGTGACTCGATCATGGGAGTTAATCCATTGATTTTATGTGCGATTAAGAAGTGGGGCCTGGTTGGAAGGGGCTGGTCACTGGGACTTGACCCAGAAGGGGCAGATTATTGAACTATGACCTGGAATGGTATGTGCCAGCTCTGCCCTTCCTTGCTGTCTGCTTTCGGTTCCATCATGCCATGAAGAGCTTCTCTGTGGCTAAGCCAGCCACCCATGAGTGGATTGAAACCTTGTGAAACTGTCAGCTGAACTAAACCTTTCCTCAGCAAAGAAGTTGTGGGTGTTGGGCATTGTGTCCCTGTAGGCGAAAGGAAGCAAGACACATTGTGTTAGCAACATGTGTTTCACCTTTGTCACATTCCTGAAAGGTGACCTTGAGTAGGCCTTTAGTTCCCTGAGCCTTAATTTACCCACCAGAAGATGAGAGGTTGGCCACAGGATGTCGAAGGCTTCTCTGACCCTCAGGCACTGAACTTCCAGGTGGGTGGGGCAGGTCTTTTCCTTCCTGGGATGGGGTGGGAGTTCAGAGTGACTTGTACAGAACTCAGCCTGTCCTGGTGATGGAGGAAGAGACATTGAGAGATGGCCAGGTTGGAAGCCTTCAGGAAGGTGACTGTTGTAAGAATGAACTTGTGTATCTGAATGACCACAGCTGAAACATAAGAAAAAAGAGGTAGAGCTGAGCCTAGTGGCTCAGACCTGTAGTCCTAGCACTTTGGGAGGCTGAGGCAGGAAGATTACAAATTGAAGTTCCTCCTAGTACCTTAATAATTTATGAGACTCTGTTTCAAATAAACAAAAAGGCAGGGGTTATAGCTCAGAGCAAAACTCTGTGATCAGTCCCTAGTCATAGGGAATAAAGAAAAGAAAGGAAAAGAGTTGTGTGGACTGCATAGGGACAGGAACAGACAGGCAGCCTTTGCAGGTACCATGGCAGCTGAAATACAGCACTTGAGGACAGACTTCTGTCTTGCTACTGGCATATTTCATTTCTGTCATATCTGACCTGCATGTCACATTGAGGAAGCCAAGATCCAGGGTCTGAGATGTTGTTTCTGATGGTGAAATTACACAATTATTTTAATCTAATTGAAATAACCATTGAAATTGGTGCCTTCTGTCTTTTTTTGTGACTTTTTCACCAAGGGAAGGAGAAAACATTTTTCTTGGAAAATAAGATTTAATGATGACATTTTTTCCTACATGGTCTCCTTTTAATGGTGATAATAATTCTGGTCCAAACAGAGTATAAAGAGGGTTGAGATTGAGTTCCAACCTGAGAAAGTGAACAGGCTGACAGAAATCTCTTCTCCAAAAGCAATTAGAAGTCTGGAAACAGACTGTCAAAAACGTTCACTTCTGCAACTCTTTGAAATGGACTAAAAGCGTAAGACAACCTCAAGTTCAGGTGGGGAGAGGAGTTGGTGATGCTTCTGCTGGTCATTGCCTCACTCTCTAGTCCCTCCAGCTCTTCATTGGGGTGGTCCAGCCCAAGCAGGGTGGGCTGTGGAAACCCACATCCTTGCTGCTGCTTCCAGAGGGGCTCCTTCTAGTTGGAGGATAGTCAGTTCAAGAGGTCAAGTCAGTGGTAAATGAACAGGACGGGTCAGTAGTTCCACTAGCTTGGGTTTATCATCCTGTTTAGACCAAGCAATGAACCAGTCAGTGGTCTTCTTGATGACTTAATAAGTAGCTTTTGAAGATGAGAGAGCCATCAGGGGCTTCTTAGCTCTCTACATATCCCAGATTGAACTTGAACTGTGTGCATGGGCTGCAGGGATGGTGCAGGCCCAAGACTCCTGCATGTCCGTGGCCAGTGGATCCTCATGCATTCACACAGGACATTGAAAGAGCCAGCAGAAAGCAAACAGCAAGGCAGACATGAAACCAGTCTGAGGTTTGACCGTGCTCCCCAGCCCACACGCAGAATCTGAGGCAGAGAGAAGCCTTTCTGGCACAAGGTGTTTGAATGCAACCTCTGACTGGTCTTCGCCAGAACACTAAGCTATGCAGACAAAGGGATGACCCCTAGAAATCAGCTTTAGAAATAAAAACAGGGGGGAAATGGAGCTGTCAGTAACTGCACCTTATGTGAGACAGAAATTGCACAGGCTTAGTCCAAGAAAATTACTAAATAAGCCAACTAACATTAACAACAGCTCTTGTGGGAAAAGTCAAAATGCAGAGGTGCTACCTTGTATTATCTTAAATGCCCAGTGTTCAACCAAAAATTAGAGGTATTTAGAGTAGCAAATGTGGTTTGTGTGCAGAAAAAGAGCAGTCCACAGACACTAGCTCTGAGTGTCTGTCCTCAGATGTGGGATTTAGCCAAAAACACTGCAAAGCACCTACTTAAATATATTTAGAGATTGGAAGACAGCCATGTTTAAAGAATTAAAGGAAAGGCTCGGTGAATACAGAATTTCAATAAAGAGACAGAATATTTTGAAAATAAAGAACCAAATGGAAATTCTGGATTTTGAAAGTGCTAAAACCAAAATGGAAATTCTGTAGAGGGACTCAACAGCAGATTTCAGATGGCAGAAGAAGGAGTAAATGAACTGGACCGTAGGACAAAATAGATTTTCAGTCTAATTAGGAAAGGTTTTTCTTTTCAAATTACACGTGAACCAAGCTTGAGAGATGAGTGTAAAGTATATCAACATATGTGTAATAGCAATAGCAAAAGCGGAGACAGGGAGAAAAATTGAAAAAACAGTGGCTGCGACTCCCCTGTTAGATGAAGCTCAGCAAAATCCAGTCACAAGAGAATTTTACGTGGATAAATTATAGTAAGACTGTTAAAGAGAAAATCTTAAAAGCACTAAAGAAAAGTGATTCAGAATATAGAGAGAAATTAAGTACATACATGCTGAGAAGAAAAACTGTCAACCAAGATCCTCATATACAGGAAAACTGCCTTCAAATATGAAAGATAAATAAAAGTATTCTCTGATGATTAAGGACTGAGTGGTTTGTTGCTGATAGTCATACTTAACATACACTAAATGTGAGTGGACTAGACACTGTTCAAAAGACAGAGATTGCCCAATTAGATTTTTAAAGAAAGACCCGACTGTATACTGTCTGTAAGAGGCACACATTAAATTCAAAGATACAAAAAGACTGGAAGAGAGGCTGCGGAGAAACTGGAATTTGGTGGCGGATATGTATACAGACACTGTGGAAAGTGCTGTGGTACTGTCTTAAATAATTAAACTGACTACAACCAAACAGTTCTGTTCTGGAGAATCTACTCAAAAGAAATGAAAAAGTAAAGCCTTCTCTATGGATATTATATCAGTAATATTCATAACAGCCCCAAACTGGAAGCAGTGTAAATGGGAACTTATTAGTAAATGAACAGACTAGATACTACAGCAGTAAGAAGGGACAGGCTATTTGTATGTGGCTGCGAGAGAGGATGGGGGTTAGCTGCAGAGGAAAGGGCCTTTCTCCTGCCCTTTGTGAGAAGGGGGTGATAGCCGGAAGGGAGACTGGAGCAGCGGGTTGGGAGGTGCCCTGGCTGGGTCTCCTCCCTAGCTGGTGTGGCAGGGAGACCGGGACTTTAGAGGGAGGGAAGGAGTGCTCTCTACTTGGCGTGGGTCTGTGCTCATTGGGCCTCTGCTGTGGCCTGAACGTTTGTGTCTCCCTACAATTTGTGGTCAAATTTCTCATCTCTGAGGAAATGACATCAGGAGATGGGGCCGCCTGGTGGCTAGATCGTGGGTGGCATTGGTGTCCTTATGAAAGAGGTTCAAGAGAGAAGCCTGGCCCCTTTACCTTCCGAGGCCGCAGGGAGACACACCACTGGTGAGAGCACAGTTCTCGTGGGACGCCGGTTCCGACAGCATCATGGCCGTAGGCTTTGCCGTCTCCTGAACTGCGAGAAACACACTTCTGTTGTTTGTTAAGCTATCGAGCCGCTGGTGTTTTGTCATCACAGCCTGAATAGACTGAGATACCTTCTCATGCTTGTTCATTCCATCTAAAAGGCAGAGTCTGGACTACAGGGTGTCTGAAGGCACCTTAAAACTAGGTTTCCAGTGACAGTGTGGTTATCTAGAGACGGAACGTTGATGACCTTTACGTCCAGTTGGAGCGCTGTGTGGCGATCCCCTGGGAGCCACACCACTAACGATTAGTGCCTCCCTGATGAAGCATTTGCCAGATTGAAAAGTGGTTAAACAGAGCGGATCAGAGTACAGTGGGAAAGCACTCAGCAGTCTGGCCTTCCGTCCTTTGTCACCAGCTCCACCCTCTTTGGAAGGTTGTGATGACACTGCAGCCAGTGGCTTCTGGAAGCTTGTCCCTCCTTTCACTTGTTTTGGGCAGTCAGTTCACACTGACAAGAGTGGGATTTCTCTCCCCGTTGCTCCCTAGGACTCAGTGCTGTCCATGATCCAGAGGGAAATGGTCTTAGCCCTTACCGATCTGGTCCCATTTGAGTTCTGAAACCTGGGGTGGAATTGGGGTACAGAAATGGAGCCACAGAGTCAAGGCACCAAAGTAGAGAATGCTATGACCTGAACTGATTGTTTCAAGGCAAATTATGTAAAATAGTGTGTGTGAAGATAGCTGTGAGGGACTACATGCTTTGCAGACAGCAGAGGCCTAGGCCAAGGCTTCATTGTGGCCTGATTTGGAGGCCTGGGCCTGCCGTTTTCTAGGTGTGTGAACCAATTTCCTTTTCTAAAAGCAGGTATAAAAATAATGTCTACCTTATTGAGAGGATTAACTAATTTTATTGATAGCCCTTCATTAGTGAGAGCCAGCAGTTAACAGGCCCTCCCCCACTCTGCCAAACACAAGCTGAATTCTTTTATGAAATTAAACAGTGATTTCCTGGGTCTGAATTTGCTGTCTGTAGCCTGTAGTTTCAGGTAGTAAATGTGGCTGTGGACTGCTACTCTGCACACTGCTCGGAATTCAGCGGGCTTGAGAACAAGGACTCTCTCAGCCTGTTGAATGGGACATTGTGCAACAAAAGAAGCAATTGATGCCCCATTCTCAGTGTTTTGAAACCTATATAAAGAGTCATTGATTCACAACAGTTGCTGTGCTTGTGAAAATGTATGTTTGTTGGTTTCCATGGAGACCACCCCGCTGGCTGTCCCTTGATCACTGTGCTAGCCTTAATTATACACTGTCATTGCCCAGAAGCCTTCAAAGCTGTCTCCATAACAACAGGTCCTTGTGGAGCAACATGACTGCCGTTCTGGGCCATGCCTCCTGTAGAGGAGTCCAGAAGATTCTGCTGGTGAATTTCAGCCTCTGTGTGCTTTATGTCTGTGAAGAACTGTTCAGTGTTCACAGAAAGTTTTCTCGAGTTTCATCTCCCTAACACTCAGCCTACCCTGTGAGGTCTCAGGAAGCCCGCGTACCAGGGTAGCAGAGGCGAGGGTCTTCCTTTTTTGAGCTGACATACTGACATTTCTTTCAACCTGTTGTCAGGATATTGACCTGAGGAGCAGCCTTGGCCACCTCAGTTGACTGCTAAACTTAAGTAAATTTTTAGAATACAGGATGAACTTGTAAAAGCATTGTCAAGAGACACCATTCTAGCATATTCAGTGTTTGGAATTTTGAAAGGTCTCCAAGGCCATTGGTAAAGTTTCTGTTGTTTCTGGTGGAATCTTTCTGCTTTTTAAAGCAAAAAGTGTGGAATTGCACAGATTTCTTGACTTCTAAGTGTGACACTCACTCCTGCTTTAAATTTCTGAGGCGGGAAACAAGTACCTGGATCTTTGTTCTGGGTGTGCCACACATGTGCTCACACCTGGGCATACAGACTCACGCACAGAAACACACTACAGAGGAAACCCTCAGCACGTAGGACAGGGTTCATCATGATTTTTCTTCTCACTAGTTCAGTCTGTACTGAGCAAAGATAGCTGACCTGGAAGCCTGAGAGGACGTATTCCTTTATCACTATCATTTCTTTTTGTTTTTGCTGTCATTAATCACGCCACTGGCGGCACGACTCTTGAGTGGGGGACCTGGTGCTGGCTCTGTACTTCCTGGATGGTGACAGGACAGCAAAAAAGAGATGGCTGCTTCCGCTGGGTGTACTGTCTGCGGCTCTTGCTACCTTCCGGCGTCTCCCACCCTCTCCCAGCCAAGTGCCAAAGCTCGTTTGAACGTGTGAGTTCGCAGTTGAGTGTCCCTCTTTCTTTCCTTCCTTTGATTATTCATCTTCCTGTGCTCTGAAACAGTCCAGTGAAAATAAAATGTGAAACCAGATGAAACCGTACTGTAATGTAACATTCACATTGAAGGAGTACTCAGAAAAGAAAAATCTAATTATGGCTGTTTCCTAATTAAATCATTTTTCCTTTTCACTGTCTGAGCGGCCGTGGCAATGAGAATAATTCTTTCATGGAAAATTAAAGCCTAGATGCAGCAGCATAATTTTCCTCACAGTCTCCGGCTCAGCAGTAATAACAGCATGTCGATGACTTTCCATGACATCACTGACAAGGCGATGGGAACATGACAGGCTCGGGAGCCGCCATTGTGTGAGTCGCATGGAAACCGTAAGCAGGAGGAGGCAGTTATCTGAGAATTTCTTGTTTATGAAGAACATTTTCCCAGAGGATGCAGGGGCGGGGAAGTACAGTTTTGGATTCAAGAAAAAAAATTATAAATTCCATTTCCTATTGTCAAAATAATTTATAGGGAAGTGACACTAATGGATATTTTGCTATTTTGGATAAGGCTGTTGTTTTTCTCGTTTCCAGTTATGTGGTCTTTTTTTTTCTTTCTTTCTTTCTGGGCTGTTTTTAGTACCATTGATCATCACAGTGTTCTGTGTTGTAAGAAATATGATAACAATTCTGGGTTTCACAGTTTTTGTCCTGAATGAATTTGCTTTTGATTTGCATTTCATTTTTGTCAGTTTTCTGAGTCAAAGGCTTTTATGGATATTTTATGGATATTACTGGTCTCCCTAAAATGAAAGTGATTTTCTTAATAGAAAGACCAGTTAATTGGGCAAGTTGGAAAGGCCACCCCTGAGCGGGAGCTGGCGTGTACTTACAGTGTGTAAGGAACGTGAACTCACCACACTTAGGTAGTGTGTGTGGCACTTACATCAGAAGCCGTTTTGCATATACCTCGCCATGTAACTTTCATGGCCCCAAAGATCTTGTGACACATGCACAGGATGGTCCCTGACTCATGGTTTATCTTAAGGGTTTTCAGCTTTATGGTGTTGCAGAAATGATATGCATATGATTCTTGGGAATTTTGAATTTCAATCTTTTCCTGGGACAGTGTTATGTGATATGGTCCTTTCTCGAAATGCTGGGCAGTGGTAGTGAGCTGCAGCTTGGGGTCCCAAGAGGAACTGTGGGCATTGTGGTATGGTGCATGGCTAAGCCAAGAGGCGCTGTTGGTCAGTGATACCCACTGTGTTTTTCACCCAGCAATATTTTCATTTTTTCTCACTGTTTCTAGAATATCAGAGCTCAGTCGTGGGTCCCAGAGATGTAACCGTGATTACTAAATGCCACACCTTCCTCAGGCTCACAAGCTCGTACACAGGGGGTCACATCTATATTGGAATGTAACTCCATGGTAAATCAAGTGGCATCTGTCTTCCATTCTCCATAGGCAGTGTTCCTGTGTTTGGGTTCAGTTGTAAAGATCCTCTGAGGTCCCCACAGCGTGATCAAGCATAGGTTAGTTAGCACAGAGCACACCTCAAACTCTGCCTGCACCCAGACCAGAAGGTGGCCTGTCCCAGAGCCATGGGACTGTGCCATGAGACGGTGAGCAGCCATTGTCAAAGCTGGTAAAGTGATGCCGTTCCCGGGAAATTCGTACGAGCAGACTTTTATTATGAGAAAGCTAAAGCTTTTATTATGAGGAATGACACGTGGGTTTGAAAGATTTTTAGTACAAATTTACTTAGTACAATTTTACTGAAATATGACTCTGGCACATTGTGCCTTCTAGGCCTCTTGGTGACGTGGTACCCCTGATGCCTGCTCGCATTCATGTTCCTGTTTCATCTGCCCAAATGGCTTAATATATATATATATATATATATATATATATATATATATATATATATATATATATATATATGTAAACAGCCACTTCCTCATTTTTTTCCACCTTAGATTTCTCTCCTTTCTTACAAAAAGTAGTCCAAATTTAACTTTTTCCCTTTTTTGACTTGGTATTGGCTCTTTGCCTACTCCTGGTTGTTAGGTTAAGATCTTTCTACCCCAGTTATTATCCCTGACAAGGTTACAGTCAAGATAAGTAACAACGTGGGTTAAAACGTTGGTTGATTTTTTTTTTGCTATATGTAAGTCGACTGTGTCTGACTTTAGACAGGTAAGGGAACACAGTGCCTGTTCCTGTGACTCCAGAATAGCCAGTTAAGCATGTGACGTGAAGCAGTTTGTAAGTCAGCAACCAGTTGTGTTTTTCCACACGTACACAACTCACTGTTAGGTTGAGTCCGTATTTTTTGTTGTTATTGTTTATGTTTTGTGATTTGTGTTTTTTTGTTTTGTTTTGTTTTGTTTTGTTTTGTTTTGTTTTGTTTTTTTAAGACAGAGTCTTGCTGTGTAACCCAGGCTGGTCCTGAACTCTCTATGGAAGCCGTGCTAGCCTTGGACTTCTGGCAGTCCTCCTGCCTCAGTCTCTCAAGTGTGCTGGGGTTACAGGCCGCTGGAGCTGCAGGCGTAGGCCAGAACTCCCCCCATGTCAGCTGCGTCCTGACGTTGGCTCTATGTAGCACAGGGGCTATGCAGTAGGTAGACCTGGGCTGAGGCATGACCTGTGGGAGCCTCTGCAGGCTTCTGGCTATGACACGGCTGGTCAGGGACCCCACCTTGCACAGCAGACGCACGGGAACCTGTTGGTCTGCCGGCCCTCTCTTTCTCTTACATTAGAGAAATGTCCCCCCTGTGTCCCAGCTGTGGAGTTCAAGGGCGAGCTGCCGCGTCCTTTCATCCCTCTATCTCCCAGGCCACACAGTCAATTGGTCCAGGACACAGTCAGAACCTTCCCTGGCATGTTTGGGTCCAGAAGCAGAGAATCCATCCTCAGAGCCTCTCTGGGTATGCTTTCTATCCCCTCCGAGGCGATGGGTCAGCAGCAAGTGGCAGAGAGCGTGTCCCAGTGGTTCTCAAGTCCTTAGTTCTGATTGTTTATTACGTAGGAAGAGATTTTAACTTGCTGGGTCA
Organism: Ctenodactylus gundi; assembly: GCA_004027205.1. Lineage (NCBI taxonomy): Eukaryota > Metazoa > Chordata > Mammalia > Rodentia > Ctenodactylidae > Ctenodactylus > Ctenodactylus gundi. The sequence goes on along the minus strand of PVKB01000093.1, from coordinate 704,311 downwards.
CCCAGGCTGGGCTCAAACTTGGAGTCAGCCTGCCTCGGCCTCCTCGAGTGCTGGGGCCACGGGGTCCTGCACCTCCTCTCCTGGATCAGGGATGGACCTTTGAGTGGGGAAGAGGAATTGTGGGGGAAAGCTTGTGAAATTTTCCTGGCAAGAAGAACTTGCTGAGTGAAGGCAAGATAGGCTGTAATCCTAAGTGAAAATCAGCAGCCAGACACAACATGTAGTTCTTTAAAATTAGGTGCATTTTAATGTCCTCCACCCTCCCCCCCCAAAAAAAAAACCCAACAGTTTGAGAAGGAAGCGGGTCGGTGAGGCTGTGACTGGAGATGCAGGTGGTGGCAGCCCTGTGTTCTTTACATCTTCCTTGAGAACCTCATGCATTTAAGAAAGAACTGAACAACAGTCCCAAATCTCTGATTCTGCCCTAAATACCTTGCAGTCTGGCAGATTCCCACAACAACCCCTCCCTGCTTATGTCCCTTGAATGGAAAATTTGTCTGAGCATTGAATGTTTAAAAAACAAACCAGATCTGCTTTAAATACCAAAATCTGTTTAAATAACACAGAGGCCGTGACGCGTGTTGACAGAGCCAGGAAGTTCAGAGCCGGCTGTGGTGGGCACTGCTGTGCTGAATTTTGCTCCTCTTGGCCCTTCTCACCCCGTGTTAGTCCTGGCCTTTGTTGTTAGGTCCACCTTCACTCCTCAGGCAGCGAGACTCTTTCTTCTTTAGGAAATAGCTGTGTTTTAAAAGTGCTTTTTAAAAGCAAGAGCAACAATTGGGAATAATGGCCTTTTTCTGAATTAGGGTCTCACTTAGTAGCCCAGGCTGGTTCCGAACTCACTATGAAGCCTAGGCTGGCCTCAGGCTCATCGTAAGCAGTCCTCCTGCCTCAGCCTCCCAAGTGGTAGGATTACAAGTGTACACCATGACACCTGGCTAATTTTTATGTCGTGTGCAGAAATTTCACCCAGGTTCTTGTCATGCGCAGCAGTAGCTCTGACTGCTAGTCTACACCCTCATCTCCCGTATTGGCTGCTTTTTATGTCTTTTGAATGGGAAGTTTTAAGAATATTGTGAAGCCCTTCTTAAGGGGCAGATTTTAGCCATTTAAAAAACTTTCATATTTTTAAATTGAGCTTTTGTTGACATTTTTGAGGGCGAAATTTAGTTTATTTAAGAGGCTGTAGTGTCTTGGGTAATATTGTTTGTGGAAGGTGGTTGGAGCCCTTCTTGGTCCTGCCAGGGATGGCAATAGGGTTCTTCCTACCTGGGACCTGACCCCCAGTTTGGGCATGTCGGGAGCTTGATCTTGTCCTGTCACCATGAAGTGGGGTGCACTTAGATACTTTCTGTTGCTCAGGTGGACAGATGACAGGTGCAGTGGGAGACCAGCCCGCTGACCAGTGGTGGCTCAAGTGGAGTCACTCCACGGCTTGGGGCGTGTGGCCTCTTGCTGTTCTTTTGAAGCCCAGGGCAAGTGCACTAAGGGGAGGTGGGCTCACTCTTGGGAGACTCACCCAAGTCCGTGTATGTAGAGACCAGCTCTGGAGGTTCAGCTCGGGACGGGGAGTGGTGCACACATTGTCTGTTGGGGGATCCAGGGTCAGAAATTCAGACAGTGGTGGAGTTTCTTCAATTCTGAGACTCTGGTGTGTAAGTTCAAGCCAAAGTGAAGAGACCAAGTTAGGCAGGCCAGAGACCTCCTTCCCTGGACCAAGCACCAGAGAGCAGCATTGTACACAAGGAGGGACAGCCCTGGAGTGAAGACCAAAGCAAGGTGAGTGGTCCTGTGGCCTTGGTTGTTTAGGTGTCCTGAGAGAGAGAATGGGAGGTAGAGGACTGTGGCGAATGCTGAGGGCACTGGCTGTGCCCCAATGTCCCCATCAGGTGATCCTTCAGGGGTGTGGTTTGAACATCCCCTCCAAATTCATGTTGAAATTGAAGTGCTGTTGTAAGGATACTGGGGCCTGAAGTCCTTACGAGGGATTAGATCACGAGGGCTGTCCCTTGTCGACGGTGAATGCCGTCATCTGGGTGGAGCAAGTGAGTCATGGCGGAAGTGGGTGCCTGAGTGGAGTGGGTGAGTGAACGTGGATGCAGATTCCAGTAAACGGTGCATTCGGCCCATTTCCTTTCCCTCCTGCGCTCGCTCCATGGCTGTTCCGCATGCTGTCATAGCACGAAAGTCCTCTCCGCGTGGCAGCACTCTGCCTTACGGGGACATAGGCCAGGTGAATCTCTGGTCTTTACTAATTCCCCAATCCATGTCATTCTGTTAGAGCAGAACAGGGACTAATATATTCAGGAAGCCCCTTGTCCTACCAAATGTCGCCCCCGGTGTCTTCGTACTGTGCTTAGCAAGTGAAGGTGAGTGACTGGAAAGTCCTTTACAAAGCAAACTGTGAGCTCGAAAGTGCATAAGAGCCTATCTCTTAATGCCGACTCAATGGACAAGCTGAAAGGAAGCCAGTGCCAACCTGGTGCACATCACAGCATTTTCCCAGGACGAGCAGTGGCTCTGGTCCTTTCCTACCTTTGCCAATGCCAACAGAGCCAGGCTTCATGACAGTCGGCTTGGTGCTGGGATGGCTTCAGCCTCTGAACCCAGTTCACAGTCTAGAGAGGGGAGACAGACTTGCAGACAGATCAGTGAGTAAGAAATGCAACAGTAGGTAGTTTACGAGGCCCTCACACAGGTCAGACCCAAGCTCTGGGGAAGAACAGGTCAGGTGTGTTAGAAATGGCTCATAGGAAATTTACCTGTCCAAACAAAGGATGAACATGGGAGGCATGGATGACAGAGTATGAGGCTTTAATTTTCTTTTGGAAAAAGGGTGACCTCCCACGTGCAAGTGGAGAGAGGTACACGGAAAACATGGTAGGTACCAACTTAAATCCTTAGGCCGCCGTTCCCTCCCCCTGCCTCTTCCTACTGGCAGGATGCACAACCTTTCCAAGAAAATCTAAGGCACTGGCTCAAGGCCGAGTTTATCACAACATCCTTACCTCTATCCCTCCTCCCCTTTTCTGCCTTTGTCTGGTCACCTGGTTAGGTAAGGCACGAAAATGTAAGGAAGGATGTGAGATCCGCCCGTCACCTTTACCCTGAACAATATGCCACTGCTACCGTTAGGTGGCACTCACAAGTACCAGGAGCAGTTGGGAAGGATTTCTGTATTAACCTACTTTTTGCTACTATATAGCAGAATACTTGAGGCAGGCTGCCTTTTTAAAGAAAAAAGTGCTCACAGTCTTAGAGATTTCAGGACATGGTACTATCATTGGCTCAGTTCTGGTTGTGGCCTTTTTGGCCACAGTGTGTCACGTGTTGTCACATGATGAGAGATGGTTAACTCCTACGTTTATGTCTTATCTCTCACCTTAGAAGCCACCAGGATTCAATCGTGGGGACTTCATCCTAATGACCTTATCTATTTCCATATCAGCTCCTAAGGTCCTTCCTTTAAACATGACAGTCAGATTAAGTTTCCACTCTCTGAATACCTTTAACATTTGACTTCAGAGGCTAAACTCTTGTGTGAGTTCTGGACAAACCATATTCAAACTGCAGCAGTTCCTAAGGAGGTGTCGTCTCAGAGTCTCTCCTTCGGAGCCTCACAGATCTAGGAGGGCAGAGTGGGTGAGGGAAAGAGTAAAATTTCAGGCAGAAAGAAAAAGAACATATGTGCATATGTGTGTGCAGGTATGTGAAAACATGAAGTCCAAAATTGTGGTGCATGCTTATAATCCCAGTTGCTTGGGAGGCTGAAGCAGAGGATCACAGGTTCAAGGCCAGTCTGGGTAACTCGGTAAGAACCTATCTCAAAATTTAACAAATGCTGGGGACACAGCTCAATGATCCTTGGGTTCAGACCCCACTGCTTCACACAAAAGAAAGACTTAGCGTTTTAGTCATTTGTGAGTGGATACTTCGAGGACATTGAGTGCATTCAGTGCTGTGCATTGAGTTCTACTTCATCCTACCCCACAGTTGTTTCTTCTTACTAAACCAAAACTCTGCCCCCATTAAACATTAATCCCCCTTGCCTAGCTCCTCCAGATCCCGTAACCAATATTCATGGTACTTTCTCTCTGTGAGTTTGATGAGCAGGTAACTGGTACAGGTAGAATCTGTCAGCCTTAGTTGACTTAGAGTAATGTCTATAAGTTTCATTCATGTTGTATCATGTGTCAGAGTTTCCTTCCTATTCGAGGCAATATAATACTCCACTGCATGCACACACCCCAGTTTATTCACTCATCCCTTGGTGGGCAGTGAGTTGCTCCGGCTCTGACTGTTGTGAATAATGCTTCTGTGAACCCAGTTGCGTGTGTAGACGGCTGCTTGAGTCTTTCTGTTCAGTGAAATTTTTGTTCTGTTTTGTTTTAGTGAGCCACATATAGCTAGTGTGGCCTTTCTTGGGTTTTTGCCATGAGAGAAGCTTGACCAAGAAGTCAAGGCCCTGGTACTACTCCTCACTGCCACAAACCAGCAGGGACCTGGAGCAAGTCACACACCAGATCTGAGTCATAGTTTCTTTACCCATGAGCTTGGTGGGGAGCGGGGTATCCCTTCACCTTTCAGGATCTGTGATGGTTTAGATCTAGAATGTCTCTCAGAAGTCTCTCGTGTTTGAAAGAATTGGGATTAACCCATTGACTTTCCATGCTGTTAAGAGATGGGGCCTGGTGGGAAGGGGCGGGTCCTTGGGTCGTGACCTGGAAGGGCAGGCTGCTGGGACATGACCTGGGAGGATGTACTGTGCCTCTGGCGTTTCTCTCTCTCGTGGCTTCGTGTCCTTCATGCTGCAAACAGCTTTTCTCCAGCTAGGCCCTCTGCCAGACTCTTCCACCATTGCCAGCCACCCATGAGTGGGCTGAGACCCGAAATTGTGAGCTAAAATAAGCTTTTTCTCCTTTAAGTTGTGGGCCTTAGGTATTGCATCCCAGCAAAATAAATTAATAAATAAATAAATAAGTAACTGAAACAGTGGCTCCGTGTGGAGGACCTGGGCCTGATCCCCAGTACCAGAAAGGAAAGACATGCAGAGACATGGACATGGCCCTAGCGCATGTCATGTGGGAGCAGCTCAGCCGGTGGGAAGGCGGACTGGCCAGCAATAGCGCCTTCCTCTGACTGGCCTTGCTGCCTCTGCTGCTTGTCTTGTTTAAGAAATGATTTACGGGGGGGGAGGGGGGGGGAAGAAAGAGAGAGAGAGAGAGAGAGGCGGTAGACACCGGCAGTTCTTGTGAGCAGATGCAGACGTACCTCCCCAGCCCCACGGTAGCTGCTGTACACACAGCTGCACTGTGCGTGCGTGGCAGAAGCAAGACACACCTGTTTGTAAAATCTCAACGTGTGTGTCTGCCGGCAGCCAAGTTGCTCATCAAGAGAGGCAACTTTCGGGACAATTGAGAAAGTGGCTCAGTAAAGAGGCAGGAAGCGGGATTCTCTTGCACCCTTCCAGCGGTGGCCCCAGCGTAGTGCTTAAGACACCTCTTTTCCAAGTAAGGGCCAGTTTGAACCTTTAAGATGTGTTTTTCTTGGCCATAGGTGCCGTTCATACGGAGAGGCAGGCCGGCTGTCAGTCTCAGGCAGGTTCCTCCTCAGCTGAAGAAACTCATGCAGGTGCAGAGGGCAAGCCCAGGCCTGCGAGCGCCGCAGGGCACAGGGGTGCCCCCCTTCCCTGGCCGGAGAGAGTCCAGTAGAGGGCAAGGGAGGCGCCAGCAAAGAGGGCCTCCGGGGCTGATAAACAGGCAGAGGGAAGGAAGGCGACACTGACGAGAGAGGAGAGGCAGTGGCCCCGTGGACAGTGAGAAGCGGTCCGTCATGCCGAGCGCCAACACGGCCGTGACCTTTCTCGTCATGGGAAACACATCACCATCCTAGGAAATGTCTGTGAAGTTGCACAGGGAGCGAGGATCAGCAACTTAGTCATCTCAGGTTGAGACTAAGAGAAAAATGACAATAAAAATAAGAGTGAAAAGGAATGTAATGAAAAACAGATACACAGGATGAAATAGTACTTCTCCAAATGGCTAAATATTCATGAATTGGAAAACCTAGATGGAACACAGTTTTGGAACAAGGACCACTAGAAAACTTGAAGCAGGTAGGAAGCGAACAACGTGACTGAGAGGATGGTTGTCAAAAGTTGCTGCAACCGGAAGTTCCGGGATGGGGCCCATCGCACTGAGGTTGCCTGACTTCTGTGGTCAAGATGGACTTTATCTTTCATAGGAAAATAGTCAGGGAAGCTGGTGAGCTCCACACGTGGCTAGCATAGCTGTGTTCCTGAGCCAGGCTGAGCAGCTCCCAGAACTTAGAAACGAACTCTCCACCTGAGGCCGGCCGGAAGTGCACGCCCTGAGTAGGTCCCTCCCCCGGAAGAGGTGGGCAGCCATGGCTGTGCGCCTCCTCTTTTGAAAGGTTTGGAAGTTCTGTGCGTCTTTGAAGATTCCCACCTCTAGAAGGGACAAGGACTTAGCATTTTTCACACCATAGGCTTTGCTCAGAGGCCACAGTAAATACAGCAGACCACCAGCGTGTGTGGGAAAACATGCCAAGGTGGGCAGGAGGCTAGTGTTGGGGGTCTGAAATAATAGGACTAAAGCTTGTAAGAAATGACTCTGTGGGTGACCGGAGCAGCAGGCCTGACGCCTTCTGCTGGAATTGTTTCTGCAGGTGGCCACAGCTGGGTCCTCTTTGCTGCTGTTTGATGCGGTCCTGACCCCTGGAACCGTGGGATGGTGAGTCACGTGCAGAGGGAGGGAAGGCAGATGTTGACTTGGGTTTCAGCAGGGTATTAATTTTTGCACAAATGTGGAAAGACTATGTGCTGGGCACATGTGCCCATGTTAGCAAGGACATTACAAAACTTACTGACATATAAACTTACTTTCAGAAAAGTACATGTACAATATACACAATATACAGCCTGATGCCTTTGCAACTGTGGGACAATCCGTATGTACAGTCTCCAGTAACAAGATGAGAAATTTCCAGCACACCTTTGGCCACTCACCTGCAGGGGCGGAGCCGTGTTCATGACTCCCTTGGTCCCTTGGTATGCGGGGGATTGGGTGACCCAGGACCCCTCGCAGACACCACGCTCAATGGATGTTTGAGACCCTTCTGCGGACACTTCTATAAAGTGTGCAGTGTTTGCCCCTACACACACACACACGCACCCCTGGGCGCTTTACATCGTTCTTAGGTTACTCATTCTAGTACAGTGTAAACACAGTGGAAATAGTTGCACTGTGTTGTAGTTATCGTTCTTGTTACTTTGTTTAGTTTGCTTATTTTTGTGCTACTAGAATTCCACCCCAGGCCTTCACACTAAGCTAGTTTTTAATTTTGATTTTGAGACAGAGCCTTGCTAAGTCACTAAGCTTCTTAGGGTAGGCTTGAATTTACAATCCTCCTGCCTCAGCCTCCCAGAGCGCCAGGATTCCAGGCCTGTCCTACCAGGCCTGGCTTACACTCTATTGTTTCCAGACTAATAATAAGAAAAATAATCTATATGTTCAGTACAGATGAAGTTTAAAAATTTTTTTTTCTGAGGTTGGTTGTATCCACAGATAGAGATCCTGTGGATGCAGCGGCCAACTCTGTGTGTGTCGTGTGTGTGTGCTGTGATTATACAGCATACCACGGGTAGATGGGTAAGATGTATGTGTCTGTATATGTATGTGCGTGTGTGTGTAAAGAGGGAAAGAGAGAGTATGCCGTTTTCCTTTCCTTTGATCCTTTCACTGGCTTGCTGTTGGGTGCCTGGGTGATCCTTGTCTAGAATGTAGCCACCCTTCTCCTTGAAGACAGCACTGCTTCTCACTAAGGTATGTAAGCAGAGACCACGAGGGGGTGAGGGAGTGAGTCACACTGATACTGTGGAGAGCACTGTGCATAAAGGTCCTGTGGTAAAAATGTGCTTAGTCAGCTCAAGTTCCAGCATGCCACAAGCAGCATGACAAGGGACAGCATTGGAGGAGACAAGGCCAGGCCAGAGAGGCAGTGGGAGAGCACACGGGGCCAGAGAGGTCACCGTCAGGGTATGGCCTTACCTGGGTGAGGTGAGAGACCTTTAGACAGTTTGAATAGACACCCACGGGCTCCCATTTTAAGAATGCTGTGTGCTGTGTCTGCGTGTGGAGAGTAGGTAGGGAAGAGGCAGGGAGGGTAGCCAGGTCGGGCTGACAGCTGTGGAGGGGTAGAAAGTAGTGGGAGCTTGGAAATGTCTGGGGACAGGTGACAGGACTTGGGAGGAAGAGGAGGCTGGGGTGGCATCCCAGTCCTGGGCCTGAGTGGCTGGGAGCGTAGCGTTCCCTTCTCCGAGCTGTGTGTGTGTGTGTGAGGAGCAGGTGTGCCAGGAGGTGGGGAGGGGTGTGTTCCTGCCTGGGGGTGTCCAGTCTTGGGTACCATGGGCCTCATAGTGGAGGGCATCGGCAGTTGGCCAGGTCCGTCCTGGAGGCCAGGGCAAGAAGACCTTTCTGGGATTGACCGTGGTGCTTGTGCTTCCGCCTTGGGCTCGGACCTTCCTTTTCTCAGGTTTCCTGACGACCCCGGCTGCTGTCCTGCAGGTCTCCACGTGGAGGCCACCTCAGAGGGCCTCCCTCGTCACAGCCCTGTGAGGCCTGTGTTGGTTTCCTCCCTGATACTTCTGAGTACCTCATGCGATTCATTGCCTTCTCCACCCCACGGGATCTGCCTGCCTCTCAGAAGCCAGCAGGCAGGGGTGGCAGAGGAGTGACGGGAGCAGGGTGTACTTTAGGAGGGTGGCAGAGGCAAGGATGGAAGGTGGCCAAGGAGATGGTACCCGGGATGTGGCTGCCGGCACGGGGTGGCCTGCTGCCTGAGCGGAACCTGAGGAAGTGGATGTGGCTGTTGGGATGGTTGCTTCCTGATGTGGGCCACAGGCTCTGAGCACAGTCCTGAGGCCAGTAACTAAGGGTCATTCGTCTGCTGGTAAGGATGCGTGGGTGCTGCTCAGGAAGGCTTGGCAGAGCTTTGCTGTGGTGCCAGGGCTCAGCTGTGACCACTGCTGCAGCCTTGTCCCTCTGTCAGGCCCTGTGAACATCCTGGGGGCCCTGCTTCTTGTGCAGGACCCAGTTGTTTGTGACACACTAGGAACTAAAATTAGCAACTGGGGACTTTCACCTCTGTATTAGTCTGTTTTCTTGTTGCTAGGACAGAATATGCAACACCTACAACTTACAGGGGGAGAGGTTTAATTGGGCTCACGATTCAGGGGATTCAGTCCATGGTCACCTGGTGCCAAGGCAGAAACTTCAGGTTGGAAGGGCACAGGGGAGGGCAGCTGCTTACCTCGTGACACCAGGGAACAGAGAAGGGAGGAGCCTAAGACAAAAATATACCCTTAGGGTCCCACCCCTAGTGACCCACCTCCGACCAGGCCCTGCCTCCGAATAGCATCGTGAGTTTTGCATCCCCATGACCTAGCCACCCTCAGAAGCCTCACGACGGAATGCGTGAGATTTTGCAGAGTCATTTTAAGTCTGACTCTCAGGACTGTCTACATAAGGTGTTCTCTGGAGAGCTGAGCAAGAGGAGAATTTGTTCGACCTCATTGATGCTACTGATCTGCAGACCGACAGACCTGACCACGACTGGAGGTTTCGGCCTCTGTCTGCGGGAGAGGCAAAGGCAAGGGAGGAGGTGATGGGGAGGTCAAATGGGCAGCGCTGCGCACTGCTGCTCTTAGCGGTGGGCGGCTCTAATTTGGGACATAGATACTTAAGATTATTTAGTGCAGTACTGGGGATCAAGCCCACACTGAGCTACATCCCCACACCATTTTTTAATTTTTTTTTTAATTAGAAACAGGGTCTTACTAAGTCTTTAAGTTGCCCAGGCTGGGCTTAAACTTTCACTCCTCCTGCCTCACTTCCTCGAGTGCTGAGATTACAGTCTGTACCGTGGGGCCTGACTGGTATTTTTAGATGATAGTCATACATGTTATTTGTAAGCCATTCTAAATACTTGAGAAATACATCAAGTAAAAAGTACAAGCCTCAGTTCTTTCCTCCCCCGGTGGCCTCCTGCCAGAAGTTACCTGGGTTTGGTTTAATGGTGAGCACAGTGGGGACCTACATTCCTAGGGAAGTTGGCTCCACGCACTTGTGGGGGTGCAGTCAGATTTGGGGACCCAGCCCGGGCAGTGTCTCTCAGGGGAAACCACACTGAGCGGCACTTGGCAAATGAGATGAATTGGTTGTCACATGAGTAGTTGGATCTTTGATGAGTCTTTATGTGGCCGCTAGACTTCCAGCCGAGCTGCAGCTGTCCTTCCCTGTGGCCATAAGCCGCAGGCCTGGACCGCATCAGGAAAACAACACATTACTTAGAGCAATTTATATTTGTTATTGTTTACCGGCTTCCTAATCTTTGTTTAAACCAAAGCAGAGAAGGCCTATTTCAAGGAAATGCTTATTTCCAGTCCAGTCTTCTTAAATTCAGCAACAGGTTTTTTTCTGCCTTGCACAATAGCTGTACAATACTGATGTACACATGTTGTTTTAGAATAGCTTTTTTACTTTTCTTTCCAAGCATTAACTGAATTGTCACTTGTTTGACTCAGGATTTCAGTGGGGCTGGTGGGGGCTAGCACTGGTGGCAGGGTGTACCCGGGGCAGCGTCCTGTCTCCGAGGACTTCCTCCAGATAATGCCCCTGGGTACTGTTGTAGCCATGGGAACAACATGACACTGTTATTTTAAAACATCATAAGAGATTCCTGTGGGATCAATGCAAGGGGCAGGCCTTGAGGTCCTGCGGATACCACGATGGGGAAGTCCAGGAGTGAATTTCCTCTTGTGTGGCCTTGGGCCGGAAGAGACTCAATAAACAGATAATTGCCACAGGCCTCGTTTGTGCCGGGAACAGTCCTGGGATGAAAGTTGGAACTGCCCCTTGGATGCCTGTGGGTGTTCATACCCTCCCAGCGCTGCATCTAAGTCACCCCAGGCTACAGAAATGGCTATTTTTGCTTATAGCACTCAGAAAAAAGGAATTCCCAAACTCCTTAGGAGTTGCCATAGGGAATGTCTTGTCCCAAGAAGAAAAATGGAAGGAAAAGAGGAATTAGAACATACCCCTTCACCTTGTTTATGTCAGTGCTGTTTCACTTACTTTTGCAGTATCCCTCAAAGTTGAGGTTCAGAGACATTACAGTGATTCCCCGCAGGCTCTTACTGCTGGAGGGGGAATGACTGAAACTCAGGCCCCATCACCTGCCAGGACTGAGTGGAGAAGCACCGCGGCCTCGCTGCGTAGGCCGCCGTGGAGGTAGATGCTCAGAAGCGAGGTGTAAGGAAGAGTGGCCCAGGTGTCACCCCCCAGAGAGACGGTGCTGATCAGCTCTGCAGCGCCGTGGGACAAGTAGCGTTTGCCTCGTGGCTTCAGAGGTTTCAATCCATGGAGGAGCACATCGTGTTGGCGAGCACAGGCACACCCACTTCCTCAGAGAGAGGTCTCACCAGACTCCACTCCTCAGAGGTTCTGCCCCTTCCCCGTAGCACTGCAGGCTGGTGACCAGGCCATTGGCCCTGGGCCTTTGAGGGACACTTATCCAAACTACAGCAGCATCTAGTTGACTGAACCGTGGGGGAGCATTCCCCCAAACAGGGCAGTTCTGATTCTTACTTAGGCTGACCTGCTAACCTGAGAATGTCTAGTGAACCATCTTTAGGAAAAAAAGATCTTGTCTTGGGCTTTTACAGTATAGCCATGATTGAATCAGTCAGTTAAAAATATTTATTGAGTGACTGCTATATGTAATGTATGTGGGCGCCATTCAGAACCATAAGACATCTTCTGACCTTTAAGGACCGATTCAAGGGAAAAGGAAGACCTAAATATAATGCACAGGACAGACAGGATGGTGACCGGATGGCCAGTGGGCATGAGGACGAGGGGGAAGTAGGCAGGGCTGCTTGGAAGCAGGACGTGGGCACTGGTCTCACATTGGGCTTTGTGCAGAAGGCTTAGCTGTGCTGCAGGACAGGGAAGGACTTGACCCCTTTCACCCAGGAAAGACAAGATGGGAGAAGGGGTACATTGATGAGACTCGTAACTCAGGGTGGGGCTGTGGGCCAGGCACTGATGCCACGCCCCTTCCTTCCATCTTCAGAAGGAAAGACACACATGATGGACAGATTGCTGCCAAGGCAAGAAATGTTCTGCTTCTGGTATGTTCTTCCGATTCTTCCAATTTTTGTATCCTTAGCCTTAATAGTTTGTCCAAATTCATGAAAGTATTTTTATTTCTAGGTGTGATTTTTAAAAATTGGTACAATCTTTAAACTTTAAAAAATATATTATGGTAAAAGACACTGCTGTTGGGCTGAGGACGTAGCTCAGTGGCAGAGCGCTTGCCTGGCACGCTTAAGGCTCTGGGATCAATCCCTGGTACGAAAACAAACAAACAAACAAAAAACCACTGCCGCTGCCACCACAGAAAAAAAAGACATTGCTGTTAATACCACTTAAAATACACCTCCCTCCCCTTCACACGCAGCCTGTTGCGCTGCTGTCTAGAGTCAGAATGGAAGTCCTTCTGTGTCTGTGACTTCAGTTGTGCTGTCACAGCGGTCTCAGTTTCCTGAACTGATTCAAAATATTTACCTTTTCTGGTCATTTGACTTTGGAGAAGAACCTAAACACACCATAGTGCTCTTGTGACACTGCCTTTCCACTTGAGGGGCTTGGAAGCTGTTGTCACTGTGTTTTTGATCACCTGTCTGAAACAGAGTCACAAAAGACGAGTTCCAGAGCTGCTTCAAAAAGTGACAAGAATGATGGGATGAGTATGTTTACAGTGAGGGGAGGATTTCGAAGATTAAGGACAATATGTCTTTTTTTAATTAATGCTTTTTTATAAAAAATTAAACATTGGGTCTGGAGGCAAAGCTCAGTTTTTAAAGTGCTTGCCTAGCATACACAACGCCCTGAGTTCAATTCCCCAGCAGCACGTAAAGTTAGTTGGGTGTGGTGGTGCACATGTGTGCTCCCAGAACTTGAGAGGCTGTAGCAGGAGGATTGCCAGTGTAGGCTACGTAGTGAGTTCAGGACCAGCCTAGACTACAGAGCGAGACCCTGTCTCAAAAAAATAAATAAAATAGATGCCAATTGTATATGTTTATCACTCTTCATGGGCCGTGATTTGTGCAGAATTTCAGAATGAACCAAAGCGACCCAGGAGTTGAACTGAGCATGAGAGATGAGACCGTGGCAGCTCTCGGGTGCAGGGAAACGCCACAGGGACATCAGAGAGGCTGGGTCACCTCCTGTGGCCTTGAGGACATACCCCCGACAGAGTGGAAAGAAAGGCTGTCCATCCCCAAGTCAAGGAAGCAGCATGTGTGATTATTGCAAAAGGAGCCTTGCCTCTGGAATGTCCTGACTTATTTTAGAACTCTTGGGGCTAAGGATGGTATGTTTTCAGCCTCAAAGAATTTTCCAACCACAAAGCAAACTGCCAGTAGGGGAGTGTCAGACTGCAATCAGATTTCTGCCTGCAAGACCTGGTGCATTGTCTGTGCTGTGGGTGTGCCAGGCATAGAAGGTGATCCACTCTCGGGTCCCAGGCGGGGCCAGCGTGGGACTTCAGACTGCTCAGAACTCACAAAGGGCTGGAATTTCGGACTGATCAGAAGTCACAAATGGGAGGGGCTCCAGGGATGTAGGTTTTTTTCCCCAGACCTACTGTATTTGCCAGCACAGTTATTGTTTCTCATGTTTTGCTTTTCAAATTTGATACTAGTCATCCCCATTTAGAAATCGGGTGATTTCCACACACAAGTCCAGGTTTCCAGATTGTTTGGGAAATGCGGGACAGCTGTGAGCTAACGCTGGGCCTGCCTCGCACAGCCTCAGTGGCTAAGATGGCCAGTGCTACACCGCAGCCGCAGCCGCAGCCGCAGCCGCGGGCACATCCTCGCGTTCATTTGGTTGCGCATTTATTCACACAAGGATGGACTGAGCTCTGGGCTAGGCTCTGAGGCCATAGAGACAGCACAGGTCCTGAGCCCAGGAGGGCTCACCAGAGAGTTCATTGCACCTCCTGGGTGGGTCTCAGCTTCTCTGCGCAGAGTAAGTGCCTAAAGGAGTGCTTCCACCCTCTGTATCCTTAGTATTTGGGGCCAGAGAAGGCCTTATTTTGGGGGTGCTGCCCTATGCCTTGTAGGATGTCCAGCAGCAAAGCTGACCCCCACACGCACGATACCCTCTCCATCTTAACCACATTCTTCTTGCTGAAACAGAGTACTTGACACCCACAACTCGTAGGAGGAGAGGCTTGTTACACAGCGCATCGTTCAGAAGGGTTCAGTTCATTCATGGGTGGCTGGCAGTAGCCGAAGAGTCTGGCAGGAGCCTATCTGGGGAAGAGCTGCTCTCAGCCTTGCAGCAGGAAGCAGGAGGGACGCGGACGGGGCTTAGACATGAGCTGCGTGCAGAAGGACCTTGTCCTTCCAGGCCACACGCTTGGTGCCCCTCCCATCCAGGCTTCACATCCTAACAGCACGTGAAATCCATAGACAGTCCACAACATCCAAATACATGGTGTGTGTGGAACATTTCAGATGAAACCAAAGCACCCTCAGTTTTAAGGGGAAATTTCTCTAGATTTTGTGCGTCCCCTTAGAGGTGAATTGACCCTGTTGGGAGTCACCCATCTCGAGGGTCATAGAAGCGAGTGGAAAAATGATATTTGATGTTTCTGCAAGATCCTGCAGAATTTACCCATCATCCAGTGAACCATGTTCTGGTCACATGTTCCCAAGCACAAGGACCACCCAGCTCGATGCTGGCACAGATCTTACCAATACCAAAGGTCTTTAGAAAATGCTCTTACATTGCCTCTGAGTAAAGATATATTATCTCTTTGACTTTTAGGGCCCTTCATGAAGATGGCCCAAGTCTGTGCATTTAGTAAGAATGAATTTGAGAGCACGGAACACTTCCCTAGCACACTCCAGCATACCTTAAGGATCACAGTGGCTGAAATTTATGTTTTCCAGTTGAATTAAAATGTCCTCTTCAGAATGTCGTGTAAGTAGGGCCTTAAGAACTACTGCTCATGCAGGGCATGGTAGCACATGTGTCTAATCCTAGCACTCAGGAGGCTGAGGAAAGATGATCATGAATTCTAGGCCAGCCTGGGCTACAAAGATAGTTCAGGGCCAGTATGAACTGCCCACTGAGAAGCCTGTCTCAAAGCAAGCCAAGAAAACAAAAAACCCATCACTTACTACGTGTTCAATTTTTTCATGACTTACCAGATTATGAACTGGCAAGACCCTGAAGGAAAAAGACATTGGGCAGATCCATTTTGGTGAAGAAGAGAAAAAGCGATGTTGTTTGAAATGGAGATGGGAGTGGACCAAGTATAACAGTTCAGCTAGTCATTGACTAGGGATTTGTTGGCTGCTGTGCTGAGTGCGTTCCTGCAGCCAGGAAAACTGCACGGTCTCCATCCCGTATGTTCGGTGCAACAGGAATTAATTGTATAATCCCCAGTAATAAATGTAAGATTGAGATGGGGCCCTTGGTCCCTTGTGAGAGAAAAGAGAAAGGCTTGGGTAGCACTGTAGAAATAACCCAGGTGATGGATATTTCTGGCTGTTTGTGTTCTGCAAAGGGGTGTTTATACCTGAGCCGCAAGAAGTGTGTTAGTTTCAGCCATGTTGGGGATTAGAGGATTTGCAAACAGTTCTGTCAGGCTCTGTCTTAAATAGTTGTAATGCTATTAAGGTTCCAGGACCCTGGGTTGGCTTCTCCTGCTGTTGAGAAGACAGCATCAAAGCTCACCCTGGAGCCCCCACGCCCGCTGTCTTCCGAGTCAGCAGACTGGCTTGTTTTCATTTCAGCATTCACTAAGCTCCTTGGGTGTTTCCTAAAGTGACTCCACCACAGGGATGAAAAGCGAGGGCATTACACTCGAGGATTGTTCGGAGGCTGTGGGGGGACAAGTGGCGGAGGGCCAGTCGCAGCCGCCTGGTCCTCTCCCTGGTGATTAAGGAGGATTAGTGGGAAGGGTAGAAGATGACCGAGGCCCAGTCTCATTTAAGAAAAGCTTCCAAACCAAAGCTGCACATAGCGCTTGGCTCAGGCCATGGGGACCTTGCACCGGCCCAGGGCGGGGAGGAGGCACTTGTGATCCTGGAGGAGCCGCAGGTCTGCTGAGTCCGTAGCACTGGTCAGTCTCCTCATTATGTGGTTTCCTTAGGAGAGAGGGAAGTGCAAGGAGAGGCGTGCTGTGATTAACCCCTCCCGGTTCTCCCCGTGCTCCGTCACCATTGCTCCAGCCACTTCCCCAAGCGCATCTGGGAGTCCTCCACAAAGGCTTTCGTGGTCGCCTCAGTGTCGTGAATTGATTCAGACGTTTACAGCAGTTTTTGTCAGATAAAAACATCATGGCGTGTTCTCCACCTTATTCACTGCATCTGATGCCATGCACTTTGAAGCCAGGCCTGGTGGTAGAGGCTTGAAACCGCAGCACGCGGGAGGGTTGGTGCAGGAAGATCACTAGTTTGAGCCCAGCCTGGGCAGTGTACTAAGACCTGGTCATAAAGGCGAAACTAAAAATGAGCTGGGGAAGTAAACCCATTTTTAGTGGGGTTTGATTCCCCACTACCACACACAGAAAAAGGTCAGCAGTTTGGCTGGATCAAGACCATCAAGGCCGCCGTGACAGTGCAGTTAGAGACTCACAGAAAGGACTTGCAGAACCCCCGCAGTGAGCTGCTGTTGAAGGCAGTGTGTGTGTGACTGTCATACAGGACAACTTAGAAATAAGAGTGGGTTGGATATGGAGCTCAGTGTGAAGGCTGTGGTACCAAAAACAAATCCCCCCAAACCAAAACTTACCGGCTTTTTATTCTTACACATAGTAGGTTAATTCCTGTACTAAAAATAGAAAATGTTGGAAGTGACTTACATTAGTCATCTGTGCATGGGTGCTTCCCAGTGGGGATGCTGGTGCCCTGACTGCACTGGGAATATCAAGATGCCGTGACCTGAATATGTGGGTGCGTGCGCCCAAGCCCATAGGGGGTGGGGAGTCTGGGGGTGGTGAAGGGAGGAGGAGGGGCTGGCTTACAGTGTGATCGTCCCCTCTGGTCAGGGACCCGCTGTCATCATCCCTTAGTGCTGGTCCAGCCCAGCAGCCAGAAGAGTGACAGAGGGTTCAGACACCACGTTGGCTACAGGGAGTTTAAAATAGAAAGTAGAGAGACCTTAGGGTGGACTGTAGTTTAGTCATGTTAAAATATTCAGCTCTTCCCTTCCTCCCTCCCTCTCACACTGCTTCTTCATGTTCACTGACCAGATTGCTTTTTATGCTGCTGGCCGATTCATGATTCTGCACATGTATGTTTGTATTTACTTATTTAAATGTGGTGCTGGAGATGGAACCCAGGGCCTTCACACAGAACTACACCCCCAGCCGTTTTTGTTCTTGATTTTGAGACAGGGTCTTGATAAATTGCTCAAGATGAGCTCCAACTTGGAATCCTCCTGCCTCAGCCTCCCAAACTACTGGGATTACAGATGCTGCCGCCATGCCTGGTTTGTGTGTTCAGCTTTACATGTTCTGTCAGTCTACATAAAATTTAAAAATTGTTACCTTACTACTTACAAGATTATGAATACCTGTGCAGTTCCATATGCATCAACTCTCTTTAGCTAAAAGCACCTGAGAGCCCCGTGGAAGCCCTCCCGTCTTGTCCCTCCAGAGAGCACTAACCTGGATGAGTGGGCCCTGCCACCTTTTTCTCTGGGGACACTTTAAGCCAGCCTCCCTCCCCTCCTGCCCGGAGCCTCAGGTCTGCCCCTGGTGGGTAGGGTGTTTTCTTCAGCTAGAAACAGGGCTGCCTGGGCTGCAAAGAGTGTCTGTGGCAGAATGTGGGACGCGCTGCAGCCCTCAGGCAGCGTGGAAAGGTGACCTGCTGTTGTTTGCAGCCTCCTGCTTGGTGGGCTTGGCGAGGCCTTGCTGGTGATCTCGGAGCAGAAGGGCTCCTGAGGACAGTGACCAAGAACGGAGACCTGCACGTCAGCAGCTGAGTGCACAGCGCCCTGGCCTCCTGTCTCCCTGTTGGAGCGTCAGCAGGAAGAACACGAGGACAGTGAGACCAGCTTGGGGTCTGCAGGTGTGCGCAGCCCAGGACCTCGGGTGCCCTGGCCAAGCTCATGGTGCAGAGTCCCCACTGCTGCGCATGGCTTCAGGGAGGACGTTCCAGGGGCCTCTGGCTGCTGCCAGGAGGGGCTGGTGTTATATCTTGCCATTTTGAGGTGCTATGCTTACCGCGTGACACCCTATTCTGCACCAGCCAGAAATGCAGGCCTCCCCCTGTGCCTTTTCCTGCTCTCTGCTTCTTATTGAAGGAAGTAGTTTACATAAAGTAGTTTGCTTTGTTCACCATCTGGGAAGCAAACTTTATCCTGCAAACTGAGGCTCAACTGGGGGGTTCTTATCCCTTCCTCCCACAAACCACTCTCCAGTCACTGAGACCAGTCCTATGCCGCTCACACGAAGTCACATTTGCCCAGTGTTGTCTTACGCGTCTTTCCAGTTGCCATTTCCGCAAATGGAGCGTCCTCAGCCCGGACAGAACCATGCGCTGATCAGGTCCAGTCCCAGTTCCAGCAGGACTGACCTCCACAACTTTTTAGACAATGCGTGTCCAGCCTTTTGCCTTGCCTCAGCTGCACTGAGTGAAAGGAATCGTCTCGGGCTACAGAGAAAATACATGTATTTCCTAAAGCACAGCTACAAAAAAAAAAAAAAAAAACTTTCGAATTTGTTAAATTCTTTTGCCAAAAAATAAAAACCACAAGCCCAAGTCTGTTGTCTTCTCTGCAATTCCTAGTCTAGCACTGCACAATCAGGTCACAAAAGTGCTAAGAATCATGCAATCGCTTGGTAGTGTTTACGATCTTGTGAGTCTCATCCTAGCTGTTCAGGGAGGGCTGTGGCTCACAGGTGTCAGGTTGGACACACCTGGTCTACAAAGTTCACACTTAAGAACTGTTCAGTCAAGCTGCAAAAAAATAATATTTTAAGAAAGTTTACACGTTTGTGTGGGTCCACCTTCAAAGCTGCCTTGGGCTGCATGAGGGCTGCAGGTTGGACATGCCTGTTTTAGGCACTCTTTTTTTGTTGTTTTGTTTTAAGGAGTGTGTAGCAAGTGTTTGGGTTTTGTTCTGTTTTGTTTTTTATTGCTTTTTATTTTGAGACAGTGTCTTGCTCTGTAGTCCAGCCTGGTCCTGATTTTATTGCATTTTTAAGACCCAGTTTTCTTTCCCTCTTTTGCAGATTGCTAAGAGAACAGTTTATTGGGAAAATTACAGAAGGGGCAGGAGGGTACAACTGATGTGAGTCAGAAGGGGCACCCCGAAATGTGGGTGGGGTTTTTTATAGCTGAGCTGGAGAAGGGGCTCTCATGATAAGGAGCTTGAGTGCTCAGGCTGGTTGCTAGGTTCTGCACTGTAGCACCTTTGGAAGTACACTCTTCCCCGAAGATCTTTCACCCTATTGTCTCTTAACTACTTAACATTTCTCCACTCAGTGTTTCTGGGGAGTGACCAGCTACAGACTGTGAGGAGTTACAGCCAGATCCCCTTTTTATAATCCTCCTTTCCAGTAGATTCTCCATTTCTGGGAGACCCATATCCCTCACTGCCTACAACCCCAGGTGTCCTCTGTCACCGTGCCCCCATGGAGTGTTTGACCCTTCCTACCGTTAGGGGATTGGTACGTTGACCCCTCTTGCTTTTTCAAACTGGGCAGGGGTGTTGTATCAGCAATCAGGGTTTCACTCCAAAGAAGGGTGATCTAAGAGGACCTGGTTGTTTTCAAACCTTATTTCTTTTTTGAGGCAGAAAAGGGGGCGCTCCTTCAGTCTGCCATACTGTCTCTCAAGTTTCCATTTGTTTTGTAGGCCTTTTTTTCCCCCTTACCGGCTCTGATGTCCAAGTTCACATGCTCAGCCCCACAGGGTCTGTGAGACTGAGGGCTCCCCAGGTCCCTGCAGACCCCCCCCCTCATCCCCTGGGATGGGGGTCCCTGCAGGGATCCGTGGTGACCCACTCTCCTGTCCTGCTTGGGTCCTGGTCTTGTTAGTCCTCGCTGGCCTCCAGTCACAGCCAGGATGTTTGGGCTTTTTTATTTGTATGAATAAAAAGCATGTGTTGTGACCAGTGAGGCCAGGTCTGTGTGATCTGCTGTGGACATAGAGAAAATAAACTATTTATTTTCTTGTTAATTTGCCTTTTTTTCTTCAACCCTGGTGGCTGAGGGGTAGAGGGATTCGGCAGGGTATATTGCAGAAAAGGTTGTTGGTACTCATGGGGAAGGGGGTCCTTCTATCTTTTTGAGGGGTTGGTGGGAGAGGTAATGGGAATTAAACCTGGATTCTTCTCACCAAACTACATACCTAGCTCTTTTTATTTTTGAGATAGAGCCTTGCTAGTTTGTTCAGTTTGGTCTTGAACTTGTGGTCCTCCTGTCTTTGAGAACTGTAGGCATGTGCACCATACCTGTTACACTCTTGCATCTTTCATGGAGGCCCAGGCTCCTGCTCCTACCACATCGGGGCCTCTTAGCTCTCGACAGAGACGCCAGAGACAGGCTGGTATGGCCCCTTCACCACCTGCACTGTCCCACAGACCACCATGACTGTCAAGGACTGAGTCCTGGTTAGGCCGAGTTCATGCATGCTGTGATCTCGAAGACTTGGTGTTATAAAAACAAGGTAAAATAAAATTTTATATAGATTCAAGTTGAAATACCTTAGCTGTATCAAATATAAACAGACATGAAGAACATAGTCTCAATGTTACCTTCTTCCATTGGGCTTTCACAGTCTTCAGAGAGTTCTGTTGAGGAGCAGTGGAGCCCCTGGCATGGTACAGCAAGGAAGAGCTGACGCGGATTCCCGACGCCCCTGAGGTCGCGGGGCCTTCCTGGTGCGTACCACACTCCCTCTCTGTGTCCAGGGGCAAGATGTGTACCCTGCGTCCTTGCTGCCGTCCCAGTGTGTCCCACTTCCTCCCTAGTCATCTCCCTTAGCTCAGATTCCCTTGGGAAGGACTGGAGCCCCCTCGGGGGGGGGGGGGGACCCTGGGAATGACCCTGCTTCACCGGCACCATTGTCCTGTGTGTGTACAGAACAGCCAGCCCCTTTGCTGAATCTTCAGGCTTGGTTGCTCAGGGGTTGGCATATCTGGTGGCTGAGGGGAGAGAGGATACCTGCAGGGGACATCGTTCTCTTCGCTGGGTCAGCAGGCCAGAAGAAGGAGTCCTGGGCCAGACTGGCCTAAAGACAAGGACAGGTAGCAGACGCTGAGGGCCCAGTGATACTTGGGCAGATGCCTTGGGCACGGCACTGGAGAATCTGGATCTTCTGACAGTTCGAGAGGGTGAGGTGACTACCATCCTTTGATTCTTGTTCTGGGGAAAGCAGCCGAGGAATGAGGCCCTTGGCCTTATCGCAGCCCTACCCAGCATCCCTGGCTTCACTGAAGGGTCTTTCCCTGAATTCAGCTGGAAGAGAGGCAGTGATACCCTCAAAAAATGGCCCTCCTTAGGGCCATGTGTGGTTCCCTTTTCTTGAACCTGGGCCGGCTCTGTGACATGTCTGTCACAGGATGTGCTGCAGGGAAAAAGGTACTGTGTGACTTCCAAGGCCACATCAGAAGAAGCCTTAGGAGTATCTACCTTAGTCTTTGGGGAACAGCATCTGAGAACTGAGACCCAGCACAGGTGTCCCAGTGAACAGACGCCCATGCCAGACTCACAGCCATGCCCGTCTGTCCTTCATCCTCCAAAGCAGCCCACAGACCGGCCACCATCAAGAGATCCCTGTCATTCCCACGTAGAACAAGGGGATCACCAGTCTGAGCATTGACTAGAGGAATCCCTGAGCCCAGAATGGTGAGAAAGGACGAAGTGACCTTAAGCCAGAAGTTTTGGGAAAGTCTGTTACATGGCAGTAGAAAATAGAGCAGTGAGCCCAGCGAGGGGCCCAGCCACTGGCCGCAGACAGACTCAAGAGGCTGAGGCAGGAGGGTCTTCTGAGCCTGTCAGATCAAGAGCAGACTAAGCCACACAGTGACACTCCCAACTCAAAAAAAAAAAAAAAAGAACGAAAAGAAAATCCAGCAGAGGCCTCTAGTCTCTGGAAGGAAGATGCTGGGTAAAAAGGCCAGCCAGGCCTGGTGGCATGGCCTGGTCACTGTGCCCTGGGAGGCCAAGGCAGGAGGATCGCGTGTTCTAGTCCAGCCTAGGCGACTTAACAACTTAGCAAGACTGTGTATCAAACTCAGACAACCAAAAACCAATATAGGGCTGGTAGGGAAGCTCAGGGTGAAGACCCTGGGCTGGAGCACAGGAAGAGCAGGGACAGGGACTGCTCGAAGGCCCTCAATTCTGCTCTTCTCAGGTGGCCCGCCTGCCCTCGGAGCCCTCCCCCAAGCCCAGCTGCTGCCTCCGCAGGACCCGCAGATTGCCCGGGCCTGGCCACACCCCTGTTGCGGGGCAGGAGCTGCGCACCTGCCAGGGATCAAATGCTAGAACCAGGATGCTAGAACCAGGCTCAGCGTCGGGGCCGGGGCCCCAACCGAGGACGGGACAAGCCCTCCCAGACTTCACTTTCCAGTGGTGGAGACGGACGGGCCAGGACAGGGAACACTGGACTTCAGGGCTCTTAGGAAAATGAAGCAGAAAAGGGAGACAGACAACTCTTCTGAGGATCTGACAGAAGGTGAGGCGTTCTCCAGAATATCCACCCCGCATTCCACCGCCAGCTGCGGTGTAGCCCACTGTCTAGAGAGTTTGTTGTTCCTGAAGTCGGCCTGCTGGGCCTCTCTGGGCCGTGAACTCCAGGTTCAGGACGACTGCGCGCTGCCGTGGCGGACCCGGAGAGGCTGAGGATCAGAGCAGGTGGGACGGCCAGCCCGCCCCCTCTGGTTCAGGCAATGGAGAAGCCAGGTGCAGGCCATTGCCCGGCCCAGGAGTGGGCCCGGGCTCTGCGTTGCGCGTTTTGGCAAAGGAGAGGGGAGGAGCACGCTGGGAACAGGCTTGGTGGTTCATTGTGGTAGGTGTCTGCCGAAAGGCAGGAGCTCCAGGAGCCGCGTGGCCTGTCATGGGGGCTCAGCGTGGGCCTGCGCAGCCCATGGCTGCTCACAGGGAGCCTCAGCTGGAAGAATCATCCTCATCCACATTTGTCCTGAGGCGACAGAGAAGGTAAGTTGCCCAGGGCGCTTTGCAAGCTGGGCGGCTAGAAGGGCTTGGGGGCAGTGTGAGTGTGCAGCTTCTGTCTCTTAACCTACCTGTGTTCTGTGCTCCCTGTGGAGGAGTTGGGGAAGCCGTGCCAGGCTCCGGGAAGGAGGCGGAGGGCAGGTGGCCGGCCACGGAGCCTCGAGTGTAAGGGTGCAGAAAGGCTGCTTGCGAGGGTCCGTCTTGCGCCAGACCCCACCAAGGGCCTCATACACTTACGTGTCTGTTCTTTGGGCTGTGACCGAACTGTAGGATCAACAAGGCACCTCACGGTCACCCCTAGTGAGCTAAGATGCCAGAGTCGTCTTCAAGCCCGGTTGCCCTGGTGCCGGCCCTCATGGTGGTCGGTTTCAGTTTCTGGATCTCCGGGTCACTGGTTCTGGACAAACTGAGGGTCAGCGTTCACCCTGGACCTGCACCGCCTGCAGGGCCACTGGCCTGCCGGGCCTCGCCCAGACTGGGCAGTAAACCCCAGGAAGGATGAATGCTTCTGAAAGGTGTTACGAACATATCTGAAAGTGGGCCCTGCTCCCAGGACCTGTGGGTCCTGTCCCACTGCGAGCTGAATTTCAGGGCCCTGCCCTGTAGGGACTTGTCGCCTACTGAAACTGAAACAGACATGCCCTTCCAGGGTCCTCCGGGATCAGCCAGGAGGGGCTGAGGGAGCTGCCCCACTTCCCTGGCAGCTGAGGGCAAAATCTCATTTAAACAATCGCTGCGCCAGAGGGAACATTTGAGGCATTTCTTTCCTGCTTGAGCTGAGAAAGGCCCAGTGCATGGGCACAGGCGAGGTCTTGGTGCCTGTTAATCTCCCTGGGAGAGCCAGGGAGCCGCAGGAAGGTCACACCTAGGCTGGATGATTTGTGACAAGCCAAAGCAAAGTGGAACTGAGCCAGGGGAAAGGTTCTGCAAGTGGAACACGACCCCCGCCCCCTCCACCCTCACAAGTGATTTCAATTTCAATGTCCTCCTTTAGTCCTCATGCCTCAAATCCAGGGGCATGCGCATGGGCACAGGTCTTAATTACAAGCACCTGTGGCATCGCTAGCAGGGCTGAGCTGCTGCGGGAGAAGGCTGGCTCTCCCAGCTTTCCTTGCCCTGCAGTCGCAGCTCTGGTGACTTTCCTTGGGATTGTAGACATAAAGCCGACACGCGCGCCATCTCCTCAGGGCGGCCTGCACCTACGTGACACAGACCGAGCTTGGAAATCAACAGCTTGGTGAGGATCTAATTCACATTCCTGAGAATGCACTCAGCTGTACTGGGCAGAGCCCGGCGTGGCGGCGCAGGCCTGTGAGGCCGGCACTAGGAGGCTGAGGCAGAGGATGGCACGTTTTAGCCCAGCCCGGGCCCCTTAGGGAGGCTTGGCTCAAAAGTTTAAGACTGGGTGGCAGTGTAGCTAGCTCTGTGTGAAGGCTCTATTTTTGATCCCAATACTGCCCCTGCCCCCAGAAAATAAAAGATACACAATTGGGCAGTGTTTATTATAGTGACAGGAATTGCAAGCATCACTGCTGTCTAACTGCAGGGCATTTCTTCACCCCCCAGAGAAACCCCGCACCCATTGTTGCCCCTCTCCCTGCCTCCTGCCGACCAACGCGGCCTTGAATCCACTTGGTACCTCTGTGAAGCTGCCTACTCGGGAGATTCTTAGCGGTGGATTCTGGCATGGCCTCTTGTGTCGGGCTGAGGTTTTCAAGCAGCTCTTGTCCTTCTAGCCAAGGCCGCCTTTTCTCGTTGCCATACTGCCACTTTCTGTCCCCGGGGGTTGGAGGGAGGTGGGGGTGAGCCTTGCACCTGGACCCGCCACGATGCGGGGTGATCTAAGAGATTAGTGCCCCCCACACCCATGGGAGAAGCTGCAGTAGTAGGGGCATACCCGGCCCTCTCTGGGCACTCTGGTTTAAGCTTTTTGTGTGTGATTCTGGTTTCGTGTCAGTACCAGGCATTGAACACAGGGCCTTTGCCCTGAGCTACGTGTCAGCCCTTTTCTATTTTATTTTCAGACAAAGTCTCAGTTGCCCAGGCTGGGATCAACTTGTGATCGCTTCCTGTCTCAGTCTTCCAGAATGATGGGACTGTATGCTGGCACCACCAGGCCCAGCTCTGTTTTTTGAGCCCACACCCTGTGTTGTCCTTAGGCCTCGGTGAAGGCTGTGATGCGTGACAGGCTTGTATGTGCTGTGCTTCAGGGGGTCGGGTGTGGACTCTGCACTTGTGGCACAGTTGGACAGAGGAGAGCAGATGTGGCCAACGGTTACGTGTCCTTGGGCTTCCAGGTCCCAGCAGCTACAGTCTCACTGAGGGCTTGAGGACCCGGTGAACTTATGGTGGGCGTGAGTGTGTCTGTGTGTGTACCGCTCACTAGACATCACTGGGAAGCATTTGAGCCCCGTGCAAGGGGCATACTGACGTGGCCTTGGAGGAGTTGCCCTATAGCCAGGTTAGTGCACACTCAGAACACAAGGAAGGGGACCCGGAGACAGCGCACAGGGCCCAAAGAGCTGCCGATCTCCACGTCTGCAGTGATGGCCTTGGTCTTTCAGCAGAAGCTAGTTAGACACTACAAGCTGGGCATAGTGGTGCAGGCCCATAATCCTAGTACTCTGGGAGGCTGAGGCAGGAGGATTGAAAGTTTGAGTCCAGCCTGGGTGTCTTAGTGTCTTTGGGAGACCCTGTCTCAAACAATGAAAAGGAGGAGGGAGCTTGGGATGTAGCTAGATTCCATTGCCAGTAACAGCACTAAAAAAACAAAACAAGGCACCTGGGGTACAGGAAACAGGAGGGCCTCAGCGGCTACCTGCTGGAGCTGGTGCAGGTGGAAGCCTGTGGTGTAAGGCTGCTGGACCAGGAGGTACAAGGAGCCTGTGTTCCTGAGGTGACAGTCTCCACCCCAGCCAGGTGCCTACCTCCAGCCTGCTTTTATGTGAGAGAAAGGAATTCATTCCTTCTCTGTTCAAGCCTCTGTTACTTCTAGTCTTGGTCACCAGCAGCCAAAGGCAACGCTGTTGGCGTCATCTCTGATGAGCCGGTGAGGTGTGGGGGCCTGCAGTAGCCCCACGAGGCGAGGCTGGGGTCACCCCTCTGTCGTGGCTGTCGCACAGGATAGCAATGACCCCTTTGTCTGCTTTCCCCTGACACTGTAAGCTCCAGGAGGCCAGGGGCCATGTCGGTCGTTGTTTGCGCAGAGCCTGCACACACAAGGTGCTCAGTACATGTTGGCCTGAGTGAGTTTAATCTTCCACATTGACTATCTCATGATCTCGGGCTCGCTCCCTCTTCATTTCCTTTGTGATAAAAACGGGGGTTATGATACCAGAACAATTTTAATCATGTCAAATATAGCCATGTTGGTCTTAGCGTGATGCCTAAGCCATGGCTAAGGCCCAGAAATGGTGGCCATTGTTAGAATTCTTACTAGTTGTTACGGTTTGGATCTGGAATGTTCCCCAGAGCCTCACGTTTAGAAGATGATTCAGTCACGGGGTTAGTCCATGGACTCCCTGTGCTGTTGAGAGGTGGGGCCTGGTTGGAGTGGGCAAAGCCCTGATACATGACCTGGAAGGGTACCTGCTAGCTCTACCCTTCTACTTGCTCTAGACTTCCTGTCTTGCTTTACTATGGACAGCTTCACTCCAGCAAGGCCTCTGCCAAGCCCTTCTGCCCCTGGCAGCCACCCATGAGTACACTGAGACCTCCAGAAATTGTGAGCTGACATGAACTTTTCCTTAAGTTGAGGGTGTCAGGCAGTGTACCCAGCAACAACAAAGTAGTTAAGACGCTACCCTTTCTGATGCGTCTCCCTGTGTGCCCTGGTGTGTGCTGCACCTCCTCCTGTTAGCCGTACTTCTTTCTTTTTAAGACCAGGCCTCTGACGTGCTCTCGAGGCTCTGTGTTGCTCTTTGCCTTCGACGGGTCTTGCCTCACGAGGGCAGGCAGTCTGTAAGTTGCCCAGGTTCTGGGGCCAGCCGCTTCCAGGACAGTGAATGTGCCAAATATCCAGCAGGTGGCCCGGAATACGGGCGGGGGAGGGGGTGTCTTTTCATCCTGCCTCAAGGTCTTGGTCAGTGAAGGAGAAAGAAGGTCTTCCATAAGGACAGCAGGAAGCCGACTGCAAAGGTGGATCCAGACCCGTCCCCACCCCGCCCACCGCCTGAGTCCAGACTGTCTGCAAAGGAATGGCGCCGTTTCCTCAGTCTGGACTTGGGCCAGACTAGTGACTTCGCTTTGGCTGACAACTGCAATGGAAGTGACACTGGCAGTTTTGAGCTTTGGCCTTAAGCGACCTTGTACATTCCACTTGTTCTCTGTGACTTTGATGAAACCTTTTTCTTTTCTTTTTTGTAAACCCTGCTTTAGAAAGATTCCCCTGAGCCCTTGTCTTGACCAAGTCCTGGCCTTGGCCTGCTGAGCCCAGTTCAGCAAAAATTCTGCCAAGCCAGTTTAGCAGGAACGCCCCCACCCTCCGTGCTTAACCAAGGTCCTCTTGGTAATTTTCCATCCACTGACCTCGTCACTTTGTTCATTGGCTTTATTTCCCCAGCTACCTTTGTGGTGTCCCAAGTTGGGCTCAGTCTCTCTGCTCTGTTGCGGTAGTTTTGACCTGTGTTGCCTGGTGGCACATGAGAGGCCATGTGGCACACAGCTGTGGACGCCCTGGACCAGCCTACTCTGGGCTGACTGCAGCCACATACGGGAGCAGCGCTATCGAGGTCAGCAGAACTGCCCAGCTGTCCTAGACACATCAGAAATAATTAATGACTGTTGGCTTAAACCACTAAGACTCAGGGTGGTTTGCTTTGCTGTATTGTTGGCGCAATAAATGGCAGATACAGAGGAGAGAAAAGATAAGAGAAACAGAACAAGAGGACTTTCTAAAAGAATCCTCTGCCCGGAGCTCAGTGGATCCAGCAGAGAGCATATTCTGTGGTTTCCACAGCAGTGGGAAGGGACCCACCGCACCTGAGTGTTGGGTATTAAACCCAAAGCCTTGCTCATGCCAAGCACATGTTTTACGACGGAGCTGCTTCCCTAGCCAGGCCTGTCTCTTAGGCTGCGTTGGTATGGAGTTGTTTGGCAGGGAGTTTGTTCAGGGCAGGGAGGCGGGGAATTGGAACTGGATTTGCGGCTGTCTGTGTGAGTTCCTCTGTCAGCTCTGAGGCAGCAACCACAAAGCGAGAGAAGACACACTTCCAGGCCGGAAGGGGCTGGCCAGGCCGGGGCTGGCTTAGCAAGGTGTGCCAGCTGGGCAACAGGGGCGCCCCGTATTCCTGATGGCCTTAAGTGAGCACATAGGGCCCGAGCTGTCAGGCCTGAAGAGCTGGGCCGCCATAGCACTGCGGCACTGGAAACTGGAGAGCCGGCCGGGAGTGTTCAACTGCTTCTCAGGTCTTTGTGCTTTTTCATTTTGGTGGCAGAGATGTGACATGTACCATCTTACTTTTAAATATCCAGTTCAGTAGTAGTAACTTCATCATGTGGCAGTAAACTCCACGGTCCGTTTCCCCACCCTTTTCATTATCCCAAGCAGAATCCATAACACTTGTCTTAGTTACTTTTTCTTCTCTGTGACCTAATGCCCAACACCTACAACTTTGTGGAGGAAAGGTTCAGCTCACAGTTTCAGAAAGTCACAATCTATTCATGGATGGACAGCTATGGTGGAAGAACACGGCAGAGGCGGAGGTGGAGGCAGCTCCTCACAGCATTGCGAACAGGAGTCTAAGCCCAGGAAGGAGGGAAGGAAGGAGCGAAGGAGCGAGCGTTTACCCTTCCCAGGGACCTTGCCCCTTTCAGGTCGAGCCGCACTGTTCCACCTGCCAGGTTTTAAGTTCCTAATCCGTCACATGCCTGTAATCTATACTCTACCACATGCCTGTAATCAGTCTGCCACATGCCTGTCTTCCGTCACACGCCTGTCTTCCACCACACACCTATAATTCACCCCTGCAGACCCGGCCCCGATCTCCTGATAGCACATGGCTCCATAGACAATCCGTAACATCCAAACACATGAGACTTTTAGGGAACATTCCAGATCCAAACCATAATACCACTAATGACACTGACACCTTGGTGTTTGTCTTTGTTTCTAGGAGATTCCATGGGTACCAAAAAAATGGTTTTGACTGGAAAGAACAGTGAGTGAAGAGGCAGTCAGTGCTGTTAAATTCCAGGTTGTTGCTTGTGAAAATGTGTTGAGTACTGAATTTGATGAGTTTCAAAGCAGTTGCGTACCAAGGTGTGACTGGAGTAACTCGCTGTCCTTCCTTTCGTCCCCATCCCCCTGGGACTGCTGTCCCTTCTGTGATTGAATTTGCCTACTCCAGATGCCTCACATTCTCAGAGTCGTATGCTGGTCCTTTGTGACTCTTAGCATGTGTCTCTCACAACCACATCACTTTCAGACATCTGGAACGCAGCGCACCACGGGTGTGAGAGCCTCACTTTCTTTGATAGTCCACCCCATTTCCTTTAACCCCTGCAAGCATTGGGCTGCAAGATGTTGGCCTTGCAATGCAGGCATCCCTCTTTCCTGTCAGATCCCTAAATAAAACACCACCACCTTCACTTCTCAGCCCAGCTCCTGAAGAGCACACAAGGACACCCCAATTCCATTTTCCTTTTCTTCCTTTTTAGCTCGGCTGAGTGTGAGGATGGTTTTGGTTTTTAGCTTTCAGCTTGTCCTCAGTTTCCTCCTGATCACAAAGTTCTCAGCAGCAGTGAGCAGCCAGCAGCCATAGCCCAAGGTAGGCCTGATGCACTGGGAGCCACAGGAATAAATAGCCAGGCAGATCCGGCCTCTGGGACAAGCAAACCCATGTTCTTGCAAACTGGAGGCTCACTGTGAGCTTCCCCTTGTGAAGGCCTCCCTGCAGCTCAGCAGACCAGCTCGGGCGAAGCAGTTCTTGGCAACACCATAATAGGAAGTGACATAGGAGAAGCTTTTTGTTTTATGTATTTATTTATTTTTGGGCCAGGGTCTGGCTCTGTAGCCCAGTCTGGTCCTGAACTCACTATGGAGCCCAGGCTGGCCTTGGATTCAGGACAATCCTCCTGCCTCAGCCTCCTGAGGGCTGGGATTACAGACATACGTCACCATGCCCAGCTTACGTGGAGCTGGGGAATTGAACTTGGGTACTTAGCACTTGATGTAGCACTTGCTAGGCAGGCACTTTAACTGCTGAGCCGTTCCTCCAGCCCCAGAAGGAGCCATTTTTGGGTGAAAGAAGCCACAGATAGATAGTACTCCAGAGACTTTGGGGTTGTTCTTAACCAGTGCTTTCAAAGGAACTAGTGCAACAGACATTGGCCGAGAAGGGGAACGGGCTGCCAACCTCTGGACAGTTTGGGTTGTAGCAAGAGCAGGCTACAGACAGCACAGGGCCTTGCCTGGGGGAGGAAGGCCAGGACAGAGGGGGAGCCTTGTAGAGGGGGCTGGGAGAGAGGAAGACACATTGGACGCCATTGGACTGTTAGGTCCCCCCTCACTGCCTGTTCCCAACACAGAAGTTTGGGCTTCTGGCTGTCCCCCAAAACCCTCATGCAAGTTCAGAGAAATGCCTCTGTTTGGCCATTAAAGTGAAGTCCCTCAGGCAAGACACACCACTGTGGATTCCTACACAGCAAAGGCAGGACAGATCTCACAATGGGCACGCTGTGGAGACCAAGCGGGACTGCAGCTGGCTGCTCCCTTGCTCCTCTCCTTACCCCATAGCTGATGGACAGTTGCCACATCATAGGACAAAGAGACTGCCTGCCCAAATAACTCAGTACAATGAAAAGTGTTGAACTCATCTCAGTGTTTTTGGAGACAGAATGTTTTAGGCCCTAGTTGATCGACTGTCCATAGTAAGACGAGGCAAGAGGACACCTGCAAGTCAGAATAGCTAAATCTTGGAAAGAGCCTGTGTGTCCATCAACAGACGAATGGAGAAAGAGGATGTGGCATATTTATAACATGGATTACTGTGCGGTCATGAAGAATGATACATTTGGGTCTTTTGTCAGAAAATCGGTGCACCTTGAGACCATGAAATGAATCAGACACAGAAAGTTAACACCATATGGATTCTCTAACAGGAGAAAACCAAACTATAAACAGAGCAAGACAGCAAAATGAAAGAAAGTAGGAGGACAGAAGAGAGGGAGTGCAGATGTGGCGGGTGAGGGAGCGGGAGGGGACGGGAGGGAAACCGTGATGTGACGCGTCCCTGCGCCAGTTTCTCAAGCTGACTATCATGTATCGTAAATACTAACAGAATAGTTTTTAAAAACTGGCCTTTGCAAAAGGAGTTAGCTTGGCCTGCTGGCCCCATTCCCCGGCCCTGCCTGAGCCCTGCGTTTAAACCCGCACACCTTCTAAAGCTGCTCCTGCGGGGCCTCAGTCATGTTATCTCAGGCTGAGGCGCCTTGGGCCCCTCTCACGTGACCTCTGGGTCCCCATTCATCTGTCGGTGGAACGGGACCGTCCTCAGCCTCCCTCGCTGGCCTTTCTCTCTCCTGCAGACTGTCAGACGCGGTTGTCCCTGGGCCATGTCCCACGTCCTCTGTGCTCGCGCTGCCTCCCGCGTTCGTACCGTGCCGCTGGCCACAGAGGCGCAGACACCTTACGCGTTTATGTCCCCAGCACAGCCTCTGCGGACGCAACGGGGAGGACCCGGCTGACGGGTTGTTGCTGTCTACGCAGTGAATCAGGTACTAACACTTCCCCTGTGGGTGGCTCTTCCACTTCCGGTGTCCTCAGTGCCTAGGGAAGAGTGCAGAAGGCACGCCCTGCCACACTCACACCTCACCACAAGCAGACCGTGTCAGGGACACGCGTCTGCCGGCGCCTTACTACTATGCTAGAATGTCACCTGTGTGCTAGTGACGCTGCCTCCCTGGGACCCTGAGTCCCGTCTGGGCCTGCCAGCTTACCACTTGCAATTTCTTATCAAGTTCATACATGTCACAGAGTGAGAAGACCTAATGGGGTCAGGATCTTTGGTGCCTTCTGTGTATCTTGTGACACTGTGACACCTTCGTGACAGTCACTGTTAAACTTTAGAATGTAGGAAAGTCACCTGGAGAGTTTGCCTTACTGGATGCCACCTGCAGAGACTAGAGTGCTCAGGGCTCCTCATTTCTGAAGGGTCCTTGGGATTTCGGCAGCGCCCCTCAACTGTCTGACCCTACGGGGCCTGGCTTTGATAAGCGCTTATCCACTGCCTCTGTGGTTCGTCCACAGAATATTTGGTTCTCAGTAGCAGCTGGTCTCTGGAAATTCCTTTGGGCATTAAGAGCCGTCTCTCCAGGGCTGGGGATGTAGCTCAGTGGTAGAGCACTTGCCTAGCATGAGCAAGGCTCTGGGTTCGAATGCTCAGCACTACTCCAAAAAGAAAAAGTCCTTTCTCCAAGTGCTAATAGGACCCCAGAGATGCACCATGCCACCTAGGGAAGGGCGTAGACTAGATACCCGTTTCTTCTGTGCGTCTTGATCTAGGTCTTTAAAGCTGTGGTAGAGACTTTGGTGCCTCATTCGCTAGGAAGAAATGACAAGCATGCTTGGCCTTTGCTGGGGTGGTTGGGTTCATACGGCTCTTTGAGTGGCTCACGGGAGTTCTGGGAGCCGTACAGAGCAAAGCACCTCCGAAACAGGCCCCAGATCCCGTGGGAGACGCCCATGGGAGACACCCGTCTCCAAAAGCGATGAGGACTTGTTGTTGCACCTTGCCTGACTGGGCAGCCCGAGGACCGAACCTCTGGGACGGTCCTGGGCTTAAAGTGGCCAGTCTTTGTTCAGTGAGTGTGACGTGGGGACGTGTGCTAGGATCCCCAGGGCCCACGGAAAGGAAGAGAGGCTGTGTGACGGTGGCGAGCAGGTCATCCCCCGAGCGTCCAGCAGGCCGGGTGGCAGCAGCTGTGTGAGGGGGGCCTTTGAGGAAGGACGTGGGAGTGGGGCGGGAGGTCCCAGATGTGAAGCGGAGGCACAGGGAGGGGGTGGAGCTAGGGAGGGGTGGGGCCAGATAGGGGCGGAGCCCGAGAGAAGGGGACTTTCAGAGCAGCCAGGCAATGGCTGAAGGTAGCAAAGAGGAAAACCAAGAGGGCGTGAGACAGTGGCAGAGACCAGCGGGCA
>PVKB01000093.1:590828-670793 GCA_004027205.1 Ctenodactylus gundi | reverse complement strand
TGTCCTCAGTTTCCTGTCAATGCCCTGTGTCTTCCTTTGTAAAGCTGGAGAGAGAAAAGAGAGAGTGCGTGAGCGCGAGTGAGCGCATGTGCTAGCGGCGTTAGGTTCAGTGGTGGAAACAGTTGTTCCCATTGGGCGTCGCCTGTACACCTGTCCCTCAGCTCGTCTTCCAGAGCGCCACTGATGCAAAGTGCGGCCCTCCTCCCTCCCTCCCTGTCCCAGGCACCGCTGCTCAGACCTCGCTCACATCCAGTGGTCTGCAGGCTCCAGGACCTATCCCTTCCCTCCTAAGCCGCCTCTCCTGGGGTCTGTCATTTCTGGGCTCCTTAGAGACTGCTGAGAAACAGGCCCTTCTGCCGGTAGCTGCCCTCTTCCCATGAGCGCCCGCACAAAGGCGTGCGCGGACCGGTGGCCAGTCCCGTAGATGTGGGAAAGGGGAAGGAAGTGTAGGCAGTGTCCTCGGTGCCTTGTTTGTATTCCACAGATAGAAGGAGCATCTCCTTGGGAGAAGCCTGAGAGGCACCTACCAGGCGTGCAGGCTTCACCTGGGACTTGTGGGTGGGCCTAGGAAGGGGTCCACTTCTTCTATCTTGAAACCAGAGCTTTCAAAACATAATTTATAGTAAGAGGCTCTGGCAGAACATGCCATCCACTAATCTTTCACGATCAGTTTCTCCTTAGGTTTAAGAGCTCTTTATAGAAACCCCAGAACTCCATGGTTTGAGGAAACACCTGGTGGGGGCAGCCTCCGCTGCTGGGCAGTGGCCTGGGTACCACCGGGGCGGGGAGGCTGTTCTGGGTTGGGGTTTGTTGTAGGCACGCTCTCGGGTTTCCTTCCCTCCCTCCCTGCCTCCCTCCTTCTCTTCCCTGTGCTGAGATGACAAGCATGTGCCACCACGCCCAGCTCTTAGATGGTGCTGGGGGATCCAACCCGGGGCCGAGCGCTCGGATCGCTGACAAACACCCCCGTCGCCTGTTCAGGACAGTCCCCTCGCCCGTTCCCAGGCGCCTTGGCGTGTGGGCAACCCTGGGACGTGTTTTCTTCTCTGCCAGCTGGGGTATCTGGCAGTAGGCAGCGCGTACGTGATGGGCATGTGATGGCGTTAGTTCATGGAGATGCAGCTGCTTAAGAGGTAGACCCCAACACTGGCAGGGTCCCTGGGTGGGGGAGGGCTCGGCTGCAGGACACCCTCCTCACCTGTCCTCTGTGCTTTGGGTGCCGGTTGGCGTCTCCCCTTCCAGAACCCAGCTGGCGGCTGGATAGAGGGAGGTGAGTTGTGAGTGAGACTGAACACAGAACTGATTCTGGGTGCAATGCAGAGAACAACTCCTGTGTCATGGAGGTTTGTGCAACTCAGTGGGTTGCGTGTGCAGACACCATTGTTCGTGCCTGGGCGGGAGACGGTGGTAGGCACCAGCCCTGCCCTGCCGAGCCCTGTGATCTAGAATAGCAGTCACCAGCCTTTTCTGTACCAGACCATTTCTGCTGACCTGACAGGAGGTGGAACTCAGGGGGCAGCATGAGTGATGGGGAGCTGCTGTGAATACGGACGAAGCCCCACTCGCACGCCCACTGCTCACCTGCTGGTGTGCAGGCCGGTTCCTAACGGCACAGGCCAGGGGTGGGAGATCCCTGGTCTAGACTCGCAGTTAGTGAAGATAGAGGTGCCTATCGGCTTTGCTCTGCAGTTGGGGTCTGCCTGGGATAACTGGCGACTGTGACCTGAGTGGACTAGCTCCCACTCCCTGAGCTCCCCTCGGGTCTGTGCTGTGGGTTGTGGCCTTTCTCACCGGCCCCTGCCCCCGCCCCAGGTGTGCTTGTCCTGCTCACAAGGCGGGAGCAGTCGCCAAGGAGCAGACAGAGGGAGACCCTGGCTGGGGCAGTGGTGGGGGACGGGGACGATGCTGTGCCGGACCTCACTGCCATCTTCTAGGTACTGCTGCAAGGCGCTGAGCTCAGCTGTTGCAGAAGCACACTCCCATCGTGCTGCTGGGGTAGGAGGGAAGAGCCCCCTCCCGAGGGCCTCCAGTGGGGTTGGGCGGGGCACCTGACTCCAGCCGAGCTCGGCCCTCCCGTCTTTGTGTCTCTCGTGCCCCAAGCTGGGACAGAACAGCTGGATGGCCACTTGCATAAAAACAGTTTGAATCTCACCTTTGTCACTTGGAAAATACTTGACATCAGACATTTAAGATAATGTCTCAGAGCCTTAATTTCCTTGTCTAGAAAACAAGGGGCAGATAGCTAAGTTTAGAGCTTGTTAGAAAATTAAATCTGAGTATGAACAGGGATTTAAGTGCCCTGTGTAGGGCTGGGGAGGATCTGCTTGGTGAACACAAAGTCCTCCCCAGAGCCACCGCCTTGTGCCCAAAGCTTGGTGTCCCTGGCTTCTCTCTCTGCTGATACGCCTGGGAAGGAGCCCCGATTTCATTCCTGCTTCTTACCAAGCGCTGGGCTGTTCTGGTTCCCCCTGTGCTGCCCCGCTGGCCTTTGTCTACCTGGGAGCCCTCAGAATCGCCCTGAAGAAGCTGGGTGGGCTTCAGGGAATGTCACTCCCTGCAAGCTGGAGATCTGCTCACCCGCGCTGTCCCCACCGACAGTGGAAGGGGGCGTCCTCCAGCGCCTTCCCTTGTCCTGACTCTACCACCTAACCTCCCTGACTTTGAGCCCTGGAGGGCCTGGGACACAGGCCCCCCCCTAAGCTGCAGGCTGACCCACCCTGGCCAAGGTGGCAGCCGCCATAGCCCAGCTCTGTGCTTCTGTGTGGCTTAGTCCGGTTGGCATCTTTCTGGCCCTCTGCATCCGAAGTGTCAGCCAGCCAGGTAACGCTCACAATAGAGCTGGCCCTCCGTGACAGCTGTTCCTTCTAGTTAACCCAAAAATCTGTATTTTCTCTGAACCTTCTTCTAAGTGAGACCAATTCTACACACAGTGAGTGATACTGCTTTCGAGATGATGTTGTGTCCTGGCCTTATATGGAGAACTGACAGCCGCAGTGCTCAGTGTGCTACCAGCCCCTGGGCCACACGGAGCAGCAAGCTGGTAGCGGACAGGGAAAGAAGGGGAGCCTGTACTCCTCATCGTGGGGCCAGCTTTGCACTTGCTAGGTTTCTGGAAACATCTTAGCCAGAATGGTCTTACATGGGGCAGGAGCTTCAAGGAAGCACCGTCCCTTGTTGTGAATTGGGCCCCTGTGGTTTGGCTGTCCACGATGGTAACAAATTGACTGTTCCCTCTGCTGTGTGTTTAGTGTGGGAGGTGTGTGTGTCGCTGGGGATTAAGCCCATGGCCTTTGCTCGTAGCTACAACCCCAGTCTTTTAAAGTTTTTAAAATATTGATAGGGGATCTCGCTAAGGCACTAAGTTGCCCAGACAAGGCTCGAATTTGAGATCTTCCTGCCTCGGCCTTTCAGAGTGCTGAGATTACAGTCATACCCAGCTCATTCCAACTTTTTATCACAGTTCTGCCTTGTGTTGTACTTCCGGAAGCCGCCTTTTATTTAGGTTGGTGTAAATTTAAACAAAATACAAGGTAAACATTTTAGTAGAAAAAAAAACTTACAATACTAGGCATAATGTCATGAATTCTCCTCAAAATACTGCCCCTCGCTTCACATACCCCATTGTTCTCAGCTCTTTCGGGAAGTCTGTGAGGGGTGGTCAGGGCAGATCACAGAAACATGCCGGGTTTCTGTCCTCGTCCACTTTCTTCATGGGATCTGCCACGGGCCACTTGTGGTTATTCCCTAATGTCAAAATGACCTTTAAGGCTGAACATGTCATGACAGTTCAGGACATCAAGGCCACCAGGACAGAGTTTCTAGACACCCATGAACACGGACCCTCCAGCCTCCTTCAGGAGGTGGCAGGGATGACAGGGTGGGCTTTCTGACGGGGACCAACGGCCGTGTCTCCTACCAAAATGCACTCTAAAAGCTTGGAGATTCACCTCTTCAGGTACACCTTGTATGTGACTCCAGATTTGTACTCTAGTGCTTAGTCCCCCTCCTGGCCCTCAGGACTCCCCTCTGTGTTCCCGCTGCCACCAGCTAGTGCTGTCCTTAACCAAACTGTCCTGAGAGAGGCGACATCAAGTTGCCTTTGGGATGGTCTCCCCACGAGCCTGCTGCTTTGAGGGGCTTCGCCCTTGGCTGGGAGTGGGGAGATAACACTGAACTTTCTGGTGAACTTTCTTAGCCTGGCTCGGGTGTACCGTGTGCGCGTGTATGTACTGCGTTCCCTGGCGAGGGGCCGGAAGGCTCAGGGTTCTTGTGGGTTATGGGAGACGGCCAGGGCAGAAGGCCGCCTGCTCACCACGGAACAGGAAATGTCTGAGAGACAGATAAAGGATTTGGCAGCAGGGCGCCCAACGGTTTTCTTTGCTGTTGATGGGGTCGAGGTAGGGGTAAAGGGGACAGGACAGAGCAATGCGGGAAGGAACTGCAGCCCGTCCCAGCCACGAAGCTAGAAGGCGTGCTACAGGGGGATTTATGGGCGCGTGACCGTTTAACGTGCAGCCCACTGGCTGGGGCAGCAGCACGACTCTGGTGGGGCGGTTTCTGTTCAGACGGCAAAAGCCAAGGAAAACAAACGGCACTTGCATTGGGTCTGGATTTCCTGTTTTAACACAGGTTTTATTAGGCAGGAAAGGAGGAAGCGTGGGGACTTCCAAGTGGCGCCGGTGGCGCCATCTTTCTGGATGACCCCGATCTGTTCCCAAAAGCCCGGGCTGACTACAGGCGAGGGACCAGGGCCCCTGGGCCAGCTCCAGGGAAAGCCCTATGGGCAGGGCTGCTGGTGTGACCCCTAAGATGGGACCAGTTAAGTCACCTGGAGATACCGAGGGGAGTTTCAGGGCTTGGAAGGGACTGGAACCGTCCCGTTAGAGGTCAAAGGGCAGAGCCTCAGAATCTTCTGGAACCAGGCTGAGTGACTTTCTCACCCCACAGGCTCAGGTTTCCTCCTTGACTCCTTGCCAAAGCCCAGGCCAGGGAAGCATCTGGAAAGCACTGTCAGAGGCGGGCGCCTCTGCAGTGACTGGTGTCCCTCACCCTCCTCTTCCTCTTCATCAGCCACAGAATGCTGATGTTGTGGACACAGAAAAGGTCACCTCTGGACAAAATGCCTTCGTGCTTGTGCAGGCACTGCTCCTAGGCCAAAGTAAAACAATTCCCCACTCCATAAATCCACTTGCCAAAAAAGCTTAAAATTAAAAGGCATCTATAAAAAGGACCAAGAACTTCTTGAGTCCTTCTCATAAACGCTACAAACCAAATAATCACCTCAAATCCAAGAACATTAGCCTGATTTCCAAACACAGGGCCACCCTGCCCTGATGCCCTGATACCCCAAGCTGGCAGGAAACTCCAGGTGGGTGAGCGGGTGGTGACAGTCCCCAGGGCGGCCTGTCACTGTCCCGCGGGCACTGATGGAGGCTGGGAGCTGGGGCTCACCAGAAAGGCACAAAGGGGACACGCCCCAGGAAAAGGAGGTCAAGGCCGGCTTGTAGTTCAGGAGAAGCTCTGAACACTTCTGTACGTCCCATTTTGCTTTATAAACACGTGTGCTTTAATGATAGTTCATTTAGCTTTAGATCAGCCAAGGTGCCGCATTCATCCCTATCAACCCTTCCCTGAATCACCGCGTCAAAACTGATTCTGGCCAAGAAAATGTGGTGGCAAAATATTTAGAACTGGACTTCATTAAATTGAAGACTCTGAAGAAGCCAAGGTTCTATGTCCTCCTCTCCAGCTGTTCCGTGAACTTCCCCATTCTGTAGGAACCAGGCAGTGACACATGCTTGTAGTCCCAGCTACATGGGAGGCTGAGACAGGAGGGTAACTTGAGCTCAGGAGATAGATCAGCCTGGGCAACGGAAACCTCATCTCAAAAAAAGTCCCTCTGAGAATCGTGGGACTTTTGAGCTCTGGTACCAAAGTCATACATGCTGGCAACCATTGTCCCCCTTTCTCCAAGTGATGGGTCATTCCAGGTCTGTGATGGGCTTCACTAAACTCTGCACGTTCAATTCTGGGGTAGGACGCCGGCAGAGGAGTTAGTGGAGGAGAACCCAGGTGACTTGTGAGACTTCAGTATCTACACATACACAAAAGGTAAAACAAAATACTTTAATTTTTTTTCTTACATGGGCATGAGCTTTCTTCACCCAGGTGACACCTGTCTCATGGTAGCATAATGTCATGTCTCAGTATAAGTCATTCATCAGGAGTACCAGGACAAGTCACAGTTAAACTGCACTGAGAGCTGGGTCCGTGGTCCAGCAGAGCCACCGCCTCCTTAAGCAACTGCAGCTCCAAACGCAGCCTGTCCCAGATGCAAAAGCCTCAAAACACCCCTCACGCATCTCACCCTTACACTGGATTTTTATAAAACATTTACGTACGTATACGCAGCACAATCAACGTGCCTGTAATGCACTCTAACATAGAGCACAGGACCACACCACGGAGCACAGCAGGAAGGTGCAGGCCAGGCAGATGGGTGTGCGGAGTGCGCGCCTGAACACCTTTCCACGCCTCACCCGACACGGAGAGCTGGGCTGTGTCCTGCTGGTGGCAGGAATGTCATTTCCTGAGGGCAGAGGTTGTCTGTGTGGAGTCGAAGCAGAAATCGCCTAGGAAGGATCACCGGAGGTCGGCTCTGAAGGGCCGGAGCTCACACGGGATCTCAGCCGCCTGCACGGGTTCCACCTGCCCGGGGGAAAGTGCACTTCCAATGGTTCGTACAAAAATAGATTGGCACGCTCTTTTGACACAGAGAGGGGATCTGTGAAAGCCTCCCCAGTCCTGCAGAGTCTCGGCCATGCCGGCCAAGTCCGTGTGTGCTTGGGAGGAAGCCCTGGCCAGGGCCGGAAGGCAGGACCCCCACGGTCCTCGGCGTGTCTCTGCTTCCTATGGTGGACATGCGCTTGCAGCCTAGCCAGGCCCGAGCCGCTCGCAGTTTC
Organism: Ctenodactylus gundi; assembly: GCA_004027205.1. NCBI lineage: Eukaryota > Metazoa > Chordata > Mammalia > Rodentia > Ctenodactylidae > Ctenodactylus > Ctenodactylus gundi. The sequence goes on along the minus strand of PVKB01000093.1, from coordinate 663,831 downwards.
CAGTACTGCTTCTCCACAGAAACGCGCTGAAAGGAAAAGCAGTTTGGTCCGTGGTGCTCTGGGTTTGCATTTCCAGTAGCAAGTGCTGCTCCCCACGCTCAGAGGGGGCGGGCCCCGGCCCCGGGGTCTGTGCTAGGAGCTCTGGAGCAGGCGTCTGTAGTGGGGCATGACTTCGTGCTCTGGCAGGTGCAGTGCAAATTCCAAGGCCACTAACACTGGGAATTCGAAGGCAATCAGTTCTCTCCTGTTTAGCCGGAACTTCTCTTCCAGTTTCTGCAATAACATACAAGACAAAAACATTTTCGTTTTGAGATGACAATCCTCAGTTTTATCTAAGTGCAGCTTCCCAACCCGTCAGCCAGGGAGTGTTCTGAGAAGACACTCACTGATAAATCTTTTCTGTGTTGCTGTAACAGAATACCTGAGACGGGTGCTTTATAAAGCATGAGGGCTGGGAAGTCAGCCCCATCGGGAGAGGGCCTTGTTAGCACGTGGTAGGAGGCAGGAGCGCGAGCAGGCACAACCCAAGAGGTGCCTCGCCTTCCTTCCCGCAACCTGCTCTCCTGGTTAGAGAGAGGAGTCCTTCCTGCTTGAAGTTCCTAAAACCACACCAGAACGGGTCAGAGTGCTAAGATACCAGCACAGCTGATCTGGCTAAGTGACTAACGGGTCGTAGTATACGCCACATGCCTGTGCTGGGCAAAGGGACAGCTGATGGCCCAGGTGGGACTGAGCAGGACAGGGCAGTGCTTCACCACACCACTCAGAATGCTGCACAATTTAAAAGGCACAACTGTTTCCAGAATTCTCCATGTGGTATTTTTGGACCGTGGCTGCCCATGGACCACTGAAACTCAGAAAAGCAGAGCCATGCCGGGTGGGGACGACGACACTGGAAGAGCCCGTGGCTCAGGCCTGGCAGCCCACGTGACCTACCTCCCTTTTCACGGATTTACTGTATGAGCCAGGTGATTTTGGTCCTGTGTCTTCAATACAGCACTGACCTGAAGGATACTTTCCTATTTTTGTACAGCAGGTACCTATGCTAGCTTCCTTTCAGCTTTTTCTTCTTTGCCATGAAGACAGCCACACAGTGAGACAGGCAGAGGGCACTGTGCTACCCAAGTCCTCTGTTACCAGCTTCTGATACTGTGACATCTTGGGGCCTGGCTGACCCTGGAGGGACTGCCCTTCTCAGGGTTCGCCAGCTGCTTCAAAAATACAAACCGGCCAAGCCAGAGCTCACCTCACCAAACCTCCTCCGTCCTCCAGGGACTGTAACCACTGGGTCTGATAATCAGCCCAGGATCAGGTACCAGATGCCCAGAGTCCACTGGAATTGCTCAAGTCACCCATTCCAGACCTGTGTATCCTACCTTGCAATCACGCCTTTCTGTGGAAGCCACAAGAAAAGCTCCTGCCCACCACTCCTTACCTTTCCCTCCCTGGACCTCCTGGCCAAGGCTAGTGCTTCTCCCCATGGACCCAGCTGTATGGTCTGTTTGTGTCGCCCACAAATTTGTACGATGACGCCCTCTGCCCCACAGTGATGGCAGGAGGAGGTAATCAGGCCCAGATAAGGTCATGAGGGTGGGGCCCTCATCATGGGATTAGCGTCCTTACCAGAAGAGAACAAAGAACTCGCTGTAACTGAAGATACAGCAAAACCTGCAAGCAAGGACTAGGGCTTTCCCCAGCCACCTAAGCAGCTGCTCCTCAGACCCTGGACTTGGCAAGTCTCCAGACTAAGAGGAAAAAGTTTCTGGGGTTCTGGCTATCCCAGTCTATAGTAATTTAGTCATGACGGGGCTCTTCCTCTTGGGGACTGTAGCAGATTATCTTTCAATGACAGTTGTCTACTGTTCCTCAAATTTTCTGTTATACTTTAAAACAATCATGGCCACCTGAGGACAGCAGTAGTGTTTCCTTGCTTGATTGGGGCTAGCCTTTAAAAGGAGAGGGCTGTGGGCAGAGCTCAGTGGTGGAATGTTTGCCCAGCGTGTAGAATTTCCTGGGTTCAATCCCCCAGAACCATCAAAAAAATCAAAAATGAGGCTACTGCGCTGTTAAGGAAGCAACGACCTGGTGAGCCAGTGTTCACAGGATGCTCTTGGGTCACATGGCTCACAAGGCCCTCACCTGTGCCCCGTGACAGCAGCTGCTGTGGCAGTGGAAGATTTCACTCATCATGGTGTCTGAAAATGGGCTTTTAGGCCAGGCCCACTGGGGCAGTCTTTGATCTTTCCCGAGCAGCTCATGCCTCTGGTCTACACCTAAGATGGAGCATCTGACATCTGCTGTGGGGAGGGCGACTCCACAGCCCCTGTCCTCCATCTCCCATGCAGAGTCCCCACGGGCGTCCTTTGACAGGAACCTAGGACTGCGTGTGTGTCCCTCACCCCCAGCCATCAGGAGGCAGGCCACTCACATCAATTAAATGTTTGACTTCGTGCTTTTTGAGGTCACTTCCAATCTTGGCCGCTAACAGTACGCACGCTCCAGCACACAGCTTTCGGTTCTGCTTGGTGAGCTTTCCCTTGAGCGCAAGCTTTTCAAAGTAGACAAAGGCCATGGCCACCGTGGGCTCCTCGAAGCCACAGTCCTCCTGGGCGAGCTTCCGCATCTCTCGTTTCAGACTAGAGAGACAGGAAGGAGGGAACCTTGTGAGTTTCAGGGGAGCCGAAAGATGACGATGACTCCATTTGGAAAACCTCTTGTTTCACTGTTAGAGACTCCGACTGGGATTAATCCACGGGAACAGGAAAGCTACCCTGCAAGTGGCTGCTGGATCTTTTGCTGTTCTTGTGACCACAGAGATGACGTCTACTCTCATTTTTGCCTGAGACTCAGGGTGTAGTGCTGCCAAAACCACTTCTAGGATGACGCCGGACTGCAGACCAGGCAGGAAAAGGGACCAGTGGATAGGACTTGAAGCTGTTCAAAGTCAAAAAGGGACACCATGTGGGGGACTATGCTTACTCCGGAAATGGCCACAGAAATAAATCTGGTACTTGGTCTCAGTCAATGCTGCTTAACCTTTTAAGGACCAGTTACGTGGAAGATAATAAATGGGCATGAGGTGGCAGATTCTCCTGAGGAATGCACAACCTAGGTCCCTTGTCTGTGCAATTTCCCAGTAAGGTTTGAGCTCCGAGTTTCTCTAAGAATCAAGTGCTACAGCCGGTCTGCCAGGAAGGCAGAGCTCAGGGGATACTGTGAGGGCCGGGAAGGCTCTGTAAACACAGACGAAGCTCCAACATCGGCACACGCTTCTGCCGTGTAGCCCAGTTCCTAACAGAGCTGCAGAGCAGCAGTGCAGAGGGGGATCCCGAGTGTAAACTCAACCAAGCACCACATATGCTCAGTGACCAGGGCATGGCCACTGGTGTCTGCAGGAGGCTCACCCAGCAAAGGGGCAGAGGGTGGACATTGAACCTTTCTCAGTTTCTCAACTCAGTGGCTTGGAACATGCTACAATCAAATCTGTATCAGGATATGCACTGGCATAAATGGCAGCGCACACACCAACACGATGCTGGTGTCGGGGTGGCTTCAGGTATACAGGACGTGTACTGTCACGGAGCGCAGACAGAATCCCCTCTCTGGTTGGGAAGGTCAGCTACATCTTGACTGTCTGGCCAGAAGACGGGGTCACCACAAGGTATCTGATCAGCTGTATGGCAAACGAGGCTTCTTGCTATCTCAGTATCGCCTTAAACCTCTGGGCACCTGGCCATGGTGAAGTCACCTCATACGTTTGGATGCCAACTCCTCTCTGCTCTGCCTACAGTTGCCCATAACATGGATCTTACTGAGCTGGTGAGATGCATGAAGACAGTTTGAAATGATTCTGTCGGTGAAGGACCATCCATGTCCCCAGGTCTGTGTCACCTGCGGGTCAGGACTTGGCCTTCTGTGTTGGCTCCCTGGGCCCTCCTACCATATCCAGGCCTGGTTGGGGCAGGGTGGCTGGGGTGGTGTGTCTGCCTGTCGGCGGGGGGTGGGGGGTGGTTCTTTGCTGAACGCGATCACTTTGTTCCCTCGAGGGATAGGATGAACCACTGTACAAAGTATGAGTGTAAAGCATTCCTAGAGAGGGGCCGGAGGGGAAGTTCAAGGTGACAGTGGCTGTCCATACCTCCTTATTTTGCTGAGTGTTAGCTTAATGTGAGGAAACTTCTCCTTGAAGGTCTCGTTCATGTCCTTCTTGAGATCTGAGGGCTTTACATAGTCAATCACGGTGGTCTGTAACAGATCGGGCAGGACAGGTCACTTTAAGAGCTTCTAATGATACACAAGCTATCATCAACCCACAACTTCCGAACCCTGACACAAGGACTCTGCTGAATCCATGGCCTAAAGGGGGCAGTGGGCTCCCTGAGGAATATGGACCCCCCCAACTGTTAGCAGGATGAGGTGACATCTTTAAAAAAGCCTGTAGACCCCAGAAGAGGGAGTGAAACCCCTTCTCAGTTGCTGGGCTTCGCTTTGCCCTGTACACCAGTGGCCTTCAAGCTTTCCGACACCAGGGACCAGGTAAGCTGAAGACCATCCTCCCTTGGCTTGCGGGGTGCAGGGAATGTGCGTTTATCACGCAGCAAATTGTTGGAGGATGGCTCTGAATATGGCCGCCTGCAGGAGTGGGGCTCAAAGCTCCGGCTCCTGTCCATCAGCGGAGGCTTAGAACCTGACAGGAGGCGGAGTTTCCCTTGCTACTCACTGCTCATCTGTTCTGGTGACCGGGTCCTTCCAAGGCCACAGACAGGTACAGCCACTGCCCAGGGGTTGGGACCCCTGACCACGTGCACAATATAGTCTGCGCAGCTTGGGCTGTGACTTGCACGGATCTGGGTTCATTCACGAATCCCAGGCTGTGAGACACCTGCTCAGTCGGCCCACGTCTTGAGCACTACATCTGTGAAGTGGGCCTGTTTCACACAGCTGTTAGAGAACTGAGAAGGAAAGTGCTTGGCATACAGCACGTGCCGAACATTAGCTGCCGTCAGCAGCCTAAGTCCTGATCTCACAGGTGGTGAGGGGCTTTGCAGGGGGCTGCAGGTCATTCCCGAATCTTAGCTAAGGCTGCTCCATCAGCTTCCCTAATGACTCTCCAACCTATTCAGTGCCTACCAGGGAAGAAGAGCCTGTCTTTCTAACACAGCTGGAATGGTGTTGAGCAGCTGTAGCTGACGGGTACATGCATTGTGCTTTCCTTCAAGGCCTTTACCGCTATTTGGGGGATCCTCACTTTGGGGACACTGCAGTAAAGGAAAAGCTTCTGCTCCCCTGAAAACATCGATGTCATTAACTCTCCCCAGCCAACTCTTGTCCCCAGCTCCTGACAGGTACTTGCTGACCAGTCCTAGCTAAAGTGTGAGCACCAACTCAGCTGGTGGCACTGGAGTGGGACACGAAGGACCAGGTCCACTAGCCGAGGCTTTGCAGGAAGCACTCTGCCTTTCCAAGCAGCCTTCTTGACGTGTGGGGTGTAAAGCTGGCACCTGTCATTACTGACAGTGGCATGAGTGGACATGGGCCCTGAACAGAAGGTGGAGGGAGGGCTGGTGAGCTAATGCGGAGACCCCAGCAAGTGAGGTTTATGTGGCAACTGCCAGGATGGCAGTGCTCTCAGGGTCATCCGTGTGCCGCCCCAGGTACAAGTGGCATCCTGCGTCACCAATGCCCAGGTGTATTTTTGTTTCCAGTGGCAGCAACCGTGTCTCCCTGGCCTGGCCGCCTCTCTCCACCATCCTGCCGTTCTCACCCTGCAGGTGGCTGGTAGAGACCTGAAGGGCACTGGCAGACAGAAGGAGCAGTTCAGAGAAAGGGGCCCACAGGGAACTTATGGGATGGGTACCAGGTTGCCCAGGGCAACCCTGACCTCAGCAGGTGCCAGATGACGACGTCACTGCCCTCTGAGAAAGAGTCGCACTGTCAGCATCGGAGGAGCTGGCCCCTTTAGGGAGTCCACGGGCACCCAGGAAGAGGGGCTGCAAACGTGGACCGCTGTGGGCCGGGCCAGCCCCCATCACCCCAGGCAGGAGCACCGTCAGGTGTCATCTGTTGTGGGGTGACGCAGGTTGGGCCTGGGAGCAATGACATGCCTCCAGGACTCAAGCTGCGGAGAGGATGGTAGCATGTCACTCTCGGGAGTCTGAGCACGTGATGCTGGTGGAGACAGGTGATCGAGTTTCTTGGAGTGTGGGACACAAACTGGGTGGCTTCAACCGCGGCCTGTGCTGCCAAGGAGAAACCATCTATGTTTTGCCTCTTGGTGGAAACTTTCCCTGCTTTTCCAAGTTTCTGATAGTCCCAGCCTGTACTGGGATTACAGGGAAAGAAGCCTCGGTCTTCACATGCTGCTCGCCGCTTCTGTCTGGCGTGGGGGTCTCGGTGCCCTGAGGTGGCTACAGACATGCTGCACTGGGCGGTTCTGCTGCAGTCACGCTCTCAGCTGCGCTCATTTAACCTGCAAGGATCCCACTTCTGAACAAAGTCACAGTCACAGATACTGGGGGAGGGGAACTGTTCGGGGACACGGCTCTACCTGCTGCCGTGGCTCACTCCCTAAAGTGCTGTCACACAGCCCTGCTGGGCTCTGACCTCGGCTGCTGCCCCCACTGCTGTGACCCGTGGTCTCTGGTCCAGCCCCGCCCCACAGCAGGCCCTGTCTAGTCCGAGCGAGGACGTTATGTGACAGCTGTCTCTTCAGGCTCGCCTTTGTCCCCGTTCTCTGAGCTGTGGCTCTGTAGGAGACAGGACAGGCTCAGGAACCAGATCCTGGGTTTACACCTAGCTCTGCCACATGCGATCTGGACGGCCCATCGTACATAAGCATTTGCACCTCCGGCTCCTCCACTATCCGCCTCATGCCGATGGCTGCTGGGCGCCTGGGATGTTCCACGTCCAACTGCAGGCGATGCTCAGCTGGCACAAGCGAGGGGGCGGCCTCTAGAGAGGCCTCACACACACGCCTGAGGCGGCACAGGGGCCAGTCGTGTGTCAGGTAGATCGCCCTGTGCCCAAGGCACCACCCACCCCCGGGTGTTGGAGGGATGTTATCCTGTCTGTTCAGCTCCAGTCCCTGTAGAAGCACTACGGAGCGGTAGGCCATGACTCCTCGGTCCTGTCGGAGCTGAGGGAGCCACGCAGGACTCTCAGAGGCTGGGCCTCCTAGCCCCCACGCCCTCCAGCTTATCTCTAGAGACAGTGGTGAGTGGCAGGCGCAGCCCTGGGAGACGGAGCTCCGGCATGGCATGGGCGGCCCCCAGCCGGACACTGTGACTCAGGAGACAGTAATTAAACTTGAGGCCAGCGATTTGTTCCAGCTCACCTGGTCCTCTAACTGTGTGAGCTATAAAAACTTACACTGCTTGGGTTTTGCCAGAGTATGTTACTATATATCAAAGGGCTAATTAAACAGGCTGTGGCTCCTTCCTGGTCTAGGACAGTCTGTGTTTATTGCCACCTAATTCCAGGCCCTGGGATCTGCCAGATGAAGGGGCTCCTCTTGGCCTGCAGCCACAGCCAGCAGCGGGCCCGGCGGCGTGGCGGCTGGGCAGCTGTGCCCCTGTGGCCCTTGTGTTTTTGCAGAAGTGGTCGGGGCACACTCGGAGGGAGAGGTCACTTGCATGTACTTTCTTGCAGCTGCCCGGCTGTGGGAAAGCTGTGTGCACAGCTGCACAGAGAGGAAGAGGGGAGGCCAGCTGGGAGCAGGCGCCCGTCCCAAAGCCGGCATACTCAGACACGATTCCCAGGGCAGCCCTGCCCGGCCTATCCTGCCAGACGCAGGAAGGCCCAGGCCGAAGGTAAGCACCTGTGGATCCCCCTAGCAGAACAGACGAAAAGACTGCAGCTCAGTCAGCAGCTGGAGGAGGCTATCATGCCGACTGGAGACACTGGGACACCCTGTGGTTTTTGTAAAAACAAGCCCAGCCTTGACTCATTGGATGAGAGACAGGGTCTCCAAGGAACTGAGCCTGGGGCCCACCCCAGCGCGTAGCACCATCTGATGCTGTGAAGGGAAAGCCTCTCAGGGTAGGGTTGGGGTGCAGGGAGAGAGGGTGGGAGTGCTCATCCCCTAGCGAGGGACTCAGAGCTGGCAGGCTGCTGGTGTGACTCTAACAAAGACAGAAAAGACGCTTCTGCTTCTGGGCCTGGTGAGGCTCAGCCTCCTCTGTCCCCCACTCGGGAATTCTAACAACTGGGTCTGAACAGCAGGTAGGGACTGCTGGAGACTCTGCTCCTGTCCTGGAGGACAGGAGGAGGAATGTTTCAAGGCAGAGGGGCTCCAGCCCCAGGGCCACTTAACCACATGAGCTAGCCGAGACCTTGGCAGGCATGCAGCCACCCCATGCCTCGGTTTCCCCACCACTCTGTGAGGGCAGGATCCAAGGCCACAGTCCAGGCAGCACCTTCTAGTGCCGCAGCCCTGCAGAGTGAGGGCTCTTCTGCTCCGGCTGCACTTGTCCGACAGCCCTCAGCGTTTCCCGCTCCGCCGGGCGCTGGGAAAGCAGATGTTCTGTGCTTGTTCAGGTAATTAAGCAGGGGGCTGGTCCTGGACTATCTACCCACTAGCAGATGGGCATTTCCAGCCGGCCTGGGCATTTTAATCCTTTTCCTGAGAGGGCAATAAATCACAAGGAAACCGAGGGAATGAGGTGCCAGCCTGTGCAGCCTGGCACCACAGTTGCCACAGATTTAACATATGTGATCATGGGTTGACTCTCGCGCCCCCCTCCCATGGGGAGTTGCCACGAGTTTTTCTTACTGACATGAAATGGTTTGAGGTCTAGGCTACCAGGTGGCTTTACCAGGCAGGTGTGGCATGCTCATGGTCAGGTGTTTATGGGCTCTAGCTACCTGAGACCATCCTAGAGGATGCGGCCCACATTCCCACACCCTAGGTGGGTTTTAGATGTACTAGGAATCTAACCCAGGGCCTTCAACCCCAGCCCTCTTGAATTTTAGGACAAGGTCTGGCTAAGCTGCCCAGGCTGACCTTGAGCTTGTGATCCTTCTGCCTTAACCTCCTATGGTGCTGGGATTATAGGTCTGCACCACCATGGCTGGTGCCTATCCTTTTATGAGCATGCTTCTTATACAGCCAGGGACACACCTGTCATCCCAGCATTCAGGAGGCCGAGGCAGGAAGACTGCCCTGAGTTCAAAGCCAGCCTGGGCTCCACAGTGAGTTTAGGACTAGCCTAGATGATAGAAAAAAAAAAAAAAAATCCCAGAACTGTGGCCAGGAAGCAGAAGCCAGACCATGCATGGAATGTCATGTTCAAAATCATGAACTAATCGCCAGAAAATCCAATAATACATAAAAAGGGAGCAGATGCTGCTCTATAACCTGGAACTCTTTATAAGGAAAACTATTAAAAAATAACTGTACTACTAATACACATTATAACATGGATGGACCTTGAAGATGCTAAATGCATCAATTGTATGACTCCACCGGTAGGAAACATCCCCCAGGCACATTCATACAGACAGAACTCAGGGTGCCAAGGGCTGGGGTCATGTGAGGTTATGGGTGGCAGCCAAAAGGGACAGGGCTTCTTTGGGGACAAAAATGTTTTTGATAGTGTGATGGGCACATAACTTCTGTGAATGGCCTAAACACCTCTGACTCAGATACTAGATGATTGTAAGGTATGGAAATTGTACCTAATAATGCTGTTACGGAAAATCCCCATAAAAACAACTCCCTCAGCACAGTAATTAGGGGAACTGAAGTATTTTAACAGTCCTAAAAAAAGCTAGAAGACCTCAGCGTCATGCTCTTCAGATGCTGAGGAGGCCTTCCGGTCCCAGTGAGACAGTGGGGTACTCTGCTCGTCATGGACCATTACTTTTCTTAAAGAGACCCCAGCCCACAAAGGGAATAGGCACAGTCAAAATGTGGACCTGAGGAGAGGCCTCGTAATAAAGGGGCTGGGGGGCATGAGTGGCTTTAGCCTCTTCACAAACCCATCTGGAGGCAGGTGAACATGCGCTGAAGCCACTGACATAAATTTGAATAGATTATACATACATGGGGTCGAGCAGAATCCAACCCAGGGCCGGCTGAATTCTTTCTCTTCTTGTTGAGACATTTTATTTCCCAAGGCTCACAATGCTGAAGGTCGGGTTCTAAGAACTACATCCCCTGTGGTGGGAGTTACTGGGGTGTGTTTTGGCTGGTGGGGAGGCGCAGGGTATGTGGTGGGTTGCTTGGTGGGTATTTGGATTCTGGGATTAGGTAAACAAAAGAACTGGCACTTTATCATGGACAGTGTCTACCTCTGGAGACGTGTGCTCATCGATTTCCACCTCATGCCTAGGCAGTGTGAGAGGGGTTTCTTCCCAAGGAAGAACAAGGATCCGGAAATACGAATAAGCTTAAGTCTATCGGCATTACCTCAGCTTAATTCTCCTCTTAATTGCTTTCCACACCCATAAAGGGAGAGGAAAAAAAGAAAAAACCACTACCGGTGTAAGCTGCCGTGTTAATGATAAGTAACCCCTCTCTGGTGAGATTAATTATATGTGGAGGGCCTGGGGGCATCCGGTTGTAACTCAGGGCCCCCACCCTCTGCTGCCTGCACCCTACAAGAACCTGCACGCAGCCAGGAGCTCACCCCATGTTCCTGCTCCATGTACACCTTCTAGGAACCTGAAGGCCAAGCCACAGGGCAGCTGGGGGGCTGTCTCTACAGGTGCCACTTGGGGGGCTTTTTTTTGCAAGTTCAATCTCTCACCTTTGCCCTTTCACCTTGAAGGATAGTGGGGGGATCTGCATGAATCAAAGCTTAAAAACATAAATGTTCACATGACCAATGAAATACATGAAAAGAAGTTCAACATCCTTAGCCATTACAGAAATGCAGAACAAAACATCACGAAGATACCATCTGACTCCAGAGAGACTGGCGTGTAGCAAGAGCTCAAACAGCAATCAGTGCTGGTGAGGCTGTGGGGAGAAGAGCAGGCCTCGTACTTACACTGCCGGTGGGACTGGAAACTGGTACAACCTCTGTGGATAGCATTATCCTCAAGAGGCTGAAAATAACTATACTTCTGACCCAGCGATACTTCTGGGAATTTTTCCAAAAGAGTTAAAACAGAGATACAGGTTCACCAATGTTCATAGCAGCACAGCTAACAACAGCTAAAATGTGGACGACACCAAAACAGCCATCAACAGACCAATGGATTCAAAAATTGTGGTACATGTACACAATGGAGTATTAGTCATCTGTAAAGAAAGATAGTTCTGAGGCTTTCTGTAGATAAACAGATGCAACTTGGGACCACCATGCACACTGAAGTGAGTCAGACAACACTAAATATGGAATGGTTTCTCTAATATGGGAAATCCAGAATAGAGTCATTTCACAGAAGTAAAGGGGGGAGACAGTGGGCGCTAGGGAGAGGGTAAGGATTTGTAACTCATGCACAAAATACTCAAATTCAACGTAAACATGTACTGCATATACACATTAATAAAATGGGAAAAAAACACAACTATGAGCAAAGGCCACTTTTTAAAAGGTGCCACTTCCACTCTGTGACAGGCCTTCATCTATGGAACCCTAACTGGCAACAAGTAGCCTTTTTACATTCTTCTTAGGACAAACACTGGTAAAAAAATACATATCTGACTACCTTTGGCTGGTTATTAATTACTGTATGCCTCAAATCCGCTCCTGGGTATCTACCCAAGAAAAATGAAAACCTATACCCATAAAAAGACACGTGGAAGGATGTTCACAGCAGCAGCATTCCTGATACTCCTACATGGAAACCAAAACACTCACCAACGAGAGCATGGGTAAACTGTGGCACACCCAGCACCACTCAGTACGCACACATGGGTGACTCTCACAAATCCTTGTGTAGAAGAAGATGGATTAAAAAACAAATTTGTCCTTGTTATGTGCTCAGTGCTAGGACAGAATACCTGACACCCACAACTTAAGGGAGGGCAGGCTTATTTTAGCTCACAGTTTCAGGACGTTTCAGTCTCTTCGTGAGTGGCCTGCCAGGGAAAAGGGCTTAGCAGAACCTTAGCCAGAGAGATGTTCATCTCACAGTGGACAGGAAGCTGAGTCTGAGAGGAAAGGCAGAGCAAGGTACAACCTTCCTGGTCCTGTCCCTGGGATCTGCCGCTTCTGACCAGGCCCCACCTCTGAACAGCACAGGAAATCCATGGATGAACCCCGTGATTGAGTCACCTTCCAAATGCAAATACATTCCAGATCCAACCCATGACATCATCCATACCCTGTAAGTTCATTTACATCAAGTTCCAGAAAAATTAAAAATAATCATAGTGGCAGACGTCAGAAAGACAGTTGCCTTAGCTGGGGAGAGGAGAGAGGTGGGAGGAGGGGACTTTCTAAGGGGATAAGAACATCATTGTGTGTACCAGAGGGGTGATTCCAAAATGCATGCGACTATAAATCAAAATGGGTGTATCTGACTGTATAAATTACACCTTCTATAGCTACAGTGAGATGTAATGGGAGAAAGGATTAGCTCGTTGCTCGGAGAGTGGCTTGACTGGTGCAGGGGCCACATGGACATCTCAAAGCCTGAAGCTCCATATGAACAGGACCTCTAAAAACACTGGACAACAGCCCTTGGGTCTCAGGCTTGGGGTCTCAAGGAAGGCTGGAGAAGGCGGCAGGACCCCAAGGCTGGGTGGTTCTCAAGGTCTACTGTCAGCAGGCAAAGGTGGCAGCAGAAAGGCCTGGTGTCAACCTGCAGTGGGGGGGATGGAGTGGGTAACACCTTGCCCCAGGTAAGGGAAAGCACTGACCCAAGCTTGTACACTGGGCAGAATTCCACACACCTAGTGGCTGAATGTACCCCAGGCCCACAGAGGACCTTCAGCAGCCTGGCTCCCAAAACCTTTTAGCTCTTGCCAATGACACCTTGGGAGTCCTGGGCTACTGCAGGTGCATCTCCTGTACCTGGGGCCACACTGTCAGGATTCCATCCTATGGCCTTCACCTGTCTGGGTCTGTGTACAAAGAAAGTCCATTTTATACAAAATCAACCTCTTGGACACTTCAGGGTCTCTCCAGGTAGAGAACCTACCTCTAATCCTATAACCAACCACTTTTCCAAGACAGTTTCTTCCCTGTGACTACAGTCATTTTTTTTTTTTTTATTGTCTAACTTTTCTACCCATACTAAGAATGACAAGAATAGGGGTTGTGGTTAAGAAAGATGCTCAAATAGAAGCTCAACCAAATTTGATGAATGTGTGAGTTCTCTATCTTTTACTTAACACACAATAAAGCAGCAAACACACAAAAACAGAACCACAAATGCCCAAGAAACAGCCCTAACATCCAAGCCTGCTTCTCTGGGTCTCTGTAAGACACACATACTGTCAACAACTTAGATGGTAACACCAAAAAACTGATTCCTGCCTTTTTCAAAGTACCAATACCGGTGGCCAGAATAGGACATAGGGGTCTGATGGAGCTGACCCAGAAATGCAGCTCATGAGCAACTAACTGCATTCGCTAAGATACGGACTCCTTCAAGAAGCACAGCCTGCAGATCCAGGATGCAGAATGAGAAGTCACCTACTTGGGAACATAAGCTGCAGAGGGCAGGACATGTATGCTGATGTGCCACGGCAACTCATGCACTAGCTAAGGGGAAAAATTACTGAGCGTGTGCACGTGCACTGGTCCAGACCTCAAAGCTCACGATGAGATCAAAGAGAGGAAGAAAGGGAGGGAGGGAGCTGGTTGAAAGAGAAACTGGATCTGGTACCAGCCTGACACCGGGCGTGTAAAAGGGGTGTTATTATCAGTTGTGACAGGTACCTAAGTACAGCTCCCCCTCAAACTCCACCATCAACCAAAAAGAGTGTACCATCTGGGCTCAGGGTCCCCAGGAAAGTGCTGGCTTAAAGAACTACACTCATGTCAGCAGTCGGCTGCCGATTACCCAGGCACAAGCATTCAGATGTGGTCAGGCAGAGTTCACAGGCCTGAGCCGCGAGTCATGACCTTGGTCCCCACTTCCTGCCTGTCAACTCTGAGAGCCACGCTCCGACTTAGAGCCACAGTTTCCTGCTCAAGTTACTTAGTAAAGCGATCTTTAACAAACGCGCAGTGAACTACAGAAAGAGTCCTCATTCTTCTACGAGTGCCACCCTCGCAGTAGCTCCCACCCCAATCTCAGGGCAACCCTGCTGGGTGTGTACTGAGCACTCGCGATGTGTCGGCGCCTGGGGACCTGGGGAAGATGAAGACGGAGCCGTTCCCAGGTGTAGGAACGGATAACTCCGCGTGGCTGCAGTTTTGCTGTGCTAGGAGCTGAGGGGTGGCTGGGGCAAGAGTGAGGAGCTCAGCCCATTTTACATTGAAAGCTGAAAGCTGAAAGCCTTTGGAAGTTCATGCTGGCCCAGTATGCTGTATCAGGATGACCTATGAACTGTGCCAAATTATAAAAGGACACATATGGAAGGCTACCAGCAAGGGTCCAAGTGCTACATGGTGCTTGGGGTAACAGCAGAGAATTCTAAGCCTTGAGTGCAGATCTGATGTCTTCTAAGGATGTGGGGTTGGTCTGCGTGTTGGTTTCTGAGGATGTGGGGTTGGTCTGCATGTGGCTGGGTAGACATGGAAGCTCAGGAAGGGACCCCGCTGGCCCGGCCAGAGTGCTGAGGCAGGGCAGGGACGGCCTTTGGGGCCCAGACTGCACACTGCCCCCAGCAGCCCAGTTCTCCCTGCCCCCCAACAGCAGCTAGGGCTTTGCTGGGCTCAGAAGCAGGGCAGGTCTGTGCAAAGACAGGAGCAGGGACCTGGGCAGCCCTCTGGCGGCAGAGGTGGCCAGCCAACAGCAGAAAGCAACCTCACACAAAGGGGGAAACGAGGCGTCCACAAAACAGAAGCAGCAAGGAGCGCACTTGCATTCAACACCCGCCATGTCCTACTTACACTTTCCCAAGAGATCACTGTCATCCCCAGCCTGGTGCCAGTTCTGAGTGCACGTGGAGGGGGCCTGCCAACCCTCAAGGAGGTCCAAACACAGCTGGACTTGAACATGGCCTCCCAGTAATGGGCTGGGTTTTCCCCTAGTGGGGTCTGTGGAGGTGCAAGTTTAGCTATTCCCCCTCCGAGGTCAGAGGTGAAGCTTGCCCTTTTACCGACTCTGGTAACTCAGGTTTCTTAAGCCCGCTGACAGTGCCATTCTGGGTGGCTAGCAGAAACCTGGATACCAGGAAGGTGATGGCTTTCTTGTAACCAATGCCGCCACCATCACCAGGGAGCTCTCCAGGAGCTGCCCCAGGCAGACTCCAGCCCCACTGTGTGAATGCCCACAGCCACCTCCATCCAGGCCTCCTGAGGTGGCTCTGGCGAAGTGCCAGCCACCCACCCCTCCAAGACTACTCACCATGTACGAAGGGAAGATCAGAACTCGCTTGTGCTTGCCACAAGGCCACTGGGGGTCATCTAAGAGATTGGGGTCATAGTCCATCAAGTCTCCCAGGTCACTACCTGAAGATCACAAGCAAAAGGATAAATGGGACCTGGGCCCTCGGAGCCACTGAGGAGCTACTAAGACACACTGGCTCAGCAGTGTGTCCGAGATCCAAGCTGGAGGAGACCTTGTGTGCCAACGAGGTGTATCCCCCACAGGATTCACAAGTTCTTACCATCCCAACAGTCTTTTCTGTTTCAGGAAATTACGTATTACTGGCCCTCGACGGGATGGCCCAAAACTTCACATGGGATATAAGATGCAGGGAGCCCTTGAAGGTAACGGGATGTAGCCCTGCCCGAGTTCATGTTCCAAACATGCAGGGAGATACTGGACAGCACGTCTGGGGGCAAATGCTTCTGCAAGGGCTCGTGGGGGGCCAGACTCAAACCACAGCAGCCCCTGGTGTGTACAGCGCTGAGTGGCCACAGGGTGAGCTCAGGAACTTCGCACCGACAATTTCTCCAAACGTAGAAATAAGGCTGCTTCCTATAGTTTCTGCCCTCTTGTCAAACTTTATTGAGAGTTAGGTGGGCAAATGTTCTTCCAGTGACCACTCAACTCGGCCATCATAACCATGAAGGAAAGTCTCACCCTAATCCCACACTGCAGGACCCAGTCAGAGGGGACGGGTGTGCAATGTCACAGCGGGGCACACTGACAAGTGGGCAGTGAGTGGGTAGCAGAGTGCTTGGGAGGAGCCGGGTAGTCCAGCCACCTCTGCGTGGTGCAGAGGGCCTCGGCAGGACCCCACTGGCTGGCAGGTGAGGCATCTCATTATAGAGACAAGGTTACCTGTGACTTTGCTGTGAACCTACATGGCCCAATATCCAGCCTTTCCCAGAGTTGCCTGCTGAGGGCACCGATACTCCAGCTGGCACAAAGAGAGACCCACTCTATGCCACTAAGCGAGGCACCTCCTGCCATGAGCTACCCCATCCCAGCTGAGCTGCGGTTACCTGTGTCGAGGCTCCCCTGCGTGCTGCTGGCCCGGCCTATGGAGAGGCTGCGGTGGCTCAGGTTTCGGAACTGGGAGAAGGAGGACGTGGAGTCTGTGGTATTTCTCCGGGCTCCAAAGGCATTGGTGGGTAACAGAAACTGGGTGTAAGAAACTGTCTATGGAAGGAGGAGACAAAGCAAAGCAGTGACGACTCCCAGGCGAGGTTAGCATTCCACCCAAGGCCCGCCGCGCCCCACGTTCCAGTCTGCTTTGTAAAATGTGCATCTCTAAAAACCAGTGAGACCGAAGAAAAAACAAAAACAGTCTCTGGCACTGGACGGGGTCAAAGTTGTGTTATTTTGTGCCCAAACCTCACCTGAACAGACTGGATGGATAGTTTTAAGTGATCCCAATGTGCGTTAACTGTTCTCTTTACGGGGCAGAAATCTCAACACATCAGACACGGTACTATCTCAGAAGGTGCAGAGTGTGGTGTGTACATGAGGCCCACCAAGTGCCGAGTTCCCGGCCACATGGGACCTCGGGGGTCTCTGACGAGGGCCAAGGGTGCCTGGGAGAGTTTATGGAAATGGCGTGGGTCCGACCCTCTAGGTCAAGGTCATCTTTCATTTCCCCGCGCAGGCCTCAGTCCAGCAGCTTTCTGCACTGGGTGTGAGGGAAGAACACGGCAGCTTTGCAGCTTGGGGTCACTGTGAAAGACCGAGGGATTCCTGGCTTCCTGGGACCATAAAAAGGCAAGAGGTTTTCTCACGGGTGAATGTCATCTGCTGGTACCACCAGTGAATGCATGTTCAAGCCAGTATCCCATCAGCAGCATGCTTGAATGTGTAGGATACCGGATGGTACTGCACACTAAGTCATACATGGTAGTGGCACAGAAATCCCTGTGCCCTGGGCCTCCCGCCACACTGCTAATGGAGCACTGGCTCGGTGGGCTCCCGGAAGAGCCGGGGTGGGCTGGTATCACCCATGCGGGAGTCTGTCCCAAAGCTGCTTCCCTCATCCCAAGTGAGGCCACGGCCTGTCTTGCTGCCTCCGTTCCCGACCCCAGGGAAACCCGCGAGAACCCACGACCTCACCTTGCCATTGGCGCCCAGCTCCACACCTTCCAGCCCAATGATCTCTTTCAAGCTCATGGCGCCTGCTGACTGTCTCCCGCCATCCAACTTCAAGTCCCTGAGGACAAAGTCAAGGAAGAAATGCGAGTGTGGGCATCCGAGTGCAGTGGTGCACCAGATGCCAGTCACACACGAGATGACCAGCTGGGTCCGGGAGGATGGGATGTCCCTGGCCTGTCCTTGTTGTTCTGGGGACGGCTATGTCTCATCACATTCATCTTGACAAACACAATCCACCTCAACAGTGTGGAGATGAGAGCCAGGCTCAGAAGCCAGTATCTAACAATCCCCCTTCCCCCTCAGCATGGTCCCCTCCGTCCTGACAGAGGACAGTCTCTATTCCCTGAGCGCTGGAGACTCTTGCTCCTGGGTTCTCTTTACAGGTGGCAAGACCTGGCTTGACCACTCTCCTGACAGACAGGGCAATAAATACCCCAACAGTCATCAGATTCCATTGGTAATAAAAGGATTCATGTCCCAAGACTCACCCTCGGCAAGCCATTAGAAAAGAATTATCTTTTTACAGAAGAATAACTCCCAGCAGCAACAACAAGCATTTACCTAGCACTGCATGATTCTCAGACTTGCATGCATCCTCTTTTTGGTTAAGGTAACAGCCCGCGAGACAGCTCTGACTGGTATTAACCCATTTGACAGAAGAGGAAACTGGGACCAGGAAACGGCAGCCCTGCAGACGCATGATGGGCTTGCCATGACTCCGCTCAGGTGTAACTGCTCCCTTTGTCAAAGGACAATCCTCCTTCCTTGCGGGAGGTTCTTGAACTCTGCTGTCCGCTGGAATCAGGGGATCTGACAGCCTACGGTTGTCTGGCTGTGCCTCTAAATCTGTGTAAGTCAGTGTGGGTGGGACCTATGTAACCAGAGTTTGAAGCCATTCCCAGGTGACCGAATTGTAGCCACAGTGGGAAGTGTGCTCCCCCTTCCTTCTCTACGATATACACTGCCTGCTGAGAAGATGCAAAGACCAGACTCTCCGTGCCACAGCTAGGCAGAGAAAAGGAGGGAGAGGGAAAGTGATGCGGGGGGAGGAGAGGAGAAAGCCACCCTCCAACAGGGCATCTCTGATTCTGGTGAGCCCCTGCCCTCACCTAGGGGCATCCCAAGAGTGAGGTGGCTCCCCTACCGAGAATGCAGAGTCTGAATGCGGACAGCTTTCAAAATAAACACATTTTCTCTACCCTGTAAGTGCTATATTTTTGAAGTAAACTCCCTGAGAGATGATGGCACTGCCACTGTCAACACAACCTCGAAGTCATGCAGAACAAGAGTAAGCAATCGACCTAACCCAGTCTTGGGACTTTACAGTGTGTCCCCATTACCTGCCCCAAATACTATCAGTCAGTGTTTCCTCCATTCCCTCACTCATGTCCCACGGATGTAAATGATTTCAGGTGGCTCCGAATGCCACACTTGCTCCATAAAAAGCAGTACAGAATAGTTAAATCTGCCCCATCGGTGCACAGCTAGGAGGCTCAGACCACCCATCCAACAAGTTCTGCACCATGAAAGTACTTCCGGATGCTTGAGTTCTTTCACACGTGCCCACCCCTGATGGGGCCTGTGCTTCCTCTGACGGAGACCAGGTTCTCTGAGGGTGGTGGGGTCCAAGGTTATTTGAGTCACATCACTTTGCAAACATACTGTCTTGACCTCAAAACCTGCTGCTGAGAAGACCAAGCAGGCTAGGTGAGAGCAGGGCACATCTTGGCCCTGGACCCCAAGAGACTGTCCACACCCACCCAAGCATCAGCTCCCACGTTCCCTGCCGTGCGAGTCACCCTGGGTAGTTCCCAGACACCTGCTATAGCAATGGTGGGCAGAGATGCTGACTGCATCCGGCCCTCACGAGGTAGGGGTGCCTGCAAGAGAGAAACTCAAAGCCTAAGGCCTATGTCCCCATGGTGGGTAGACAGCAAGGACACAGACCACAGGCTCCGGTTTCCACAAGGGAAGTCCAGCCTAGGTCCAGGCACTCCTTTCCCCAAACCAAACCCTAGACACCCCCGAGTTCAAGTCCCTACAGCCAAGAGACCTGCCCTTCACTTCCATTTTGCCCAATGGACAGTGTCTTTAGAGCTGCGATTAATGGAGAAACAGGAATTGTCCTTTTGGGGGAAGAAGGCACAGGCCCACAGGATGGTAAAGCAGGCCTGTGCTCGGAGTGTTTGCTGCAGGCCCCAAGTTCCCACGTCCCGCTCACACACTGATCTGTGAGACGCCTCAGTCAGTGGTGGTCCAACCATCTCACTGGTCCTGCTTTATAACGATGGCCCAGGAA
This sequence comes from Ctenodactylus gundi, assembly GCA_004027205.1. Classification (NCBI taxonomy): domain Eukaryota; kingdom Metazoa; phylum Chordata; class Mammalia; order Rodentia; family Ctenodactylidae; genus Ctenodactylus; species Ctenodactylus gundi. Next base: position 643,955 of record PVKB01000093.1, on the reverse strand, counting down.
TGCAGTGCTTTTCCATTCTGTTTCTTCTTTCTCTGCCTGCAATCTGCTCCCAGGCTCACTTTATCTCTGCAGCTCCTGGGTCCCAGGGACAGCCCTGTCCTGGCAGTGTCTGCACTCTGCTAACTTCATCACCAGCTGCGCTTTCTCTTACCCCCCCACCCCCCACAGGGCTGTAATAGAAAATGGACTGTGCGTGCTCGTGGGAAAAACAGTGACCGGGGGTCCTCATGCCTGGCACTCCAGCAGTATCCCTTGGAAAGGGATGCCAGCTGTGTAAAAACTCACAACCCCACATGGCGTACAACAGTGGGCTCTTTTGCCTGGAGGGGTCAAGTGAGTGGTCGGGTGTGGGCAGCACCAGAGCACCCAAAGGAGCAATGACCAGCGTGCATCCCCCAGGTCCGTCACACAATCCCAGGACAACTGAATTTGAGCCACTTTTCAGCCCTGAAGAAGGGGGGCTGACGGGTCATGCTGAGCAGGTCAGAAGAAACAAGCTTGTACCCACTACATTAACACTTCAAAAACTTCACTAAGGCGGGAACAAATATCCTAACACAGACTCTTTGAGGTGGCGAGGGACACATTTTTCCAAGATTATTTCCCCATGGGATTCAAAGACAGTCACTGGCTGCCATCTTGGTGGGGTCAGTGAATTAAGAGCCTGTGTGTACACATACACACAGTACACACCCATATGGTCAGCTCACCCAAAGCGCAAGAGGCTGACTTAAGCTAACACATCTAAGGAATGTGTCCTTTCACAATGGGTCAATCTGTGTATAATTAAGGCAGGATCTAAAAAAATGACATTTTCCACAAGGAGGCTGATGAATTTCTGAGTTGAGTTTCCTCAGCTCAGTGCTAACAAATCTTTCTGAAGCCTGATATTAACATAAACTGTAGGAAACTTCTCTTTCCTTGGCCTTATCTGAACTTATATCATAATAACAATTTCTCGCTGTGCCCCCAAATATTACAAGTAACAGTCCAGACCTTACGTGTAAATGCAAGAAACGAAAGGACCACATTCTTCGATGTCCCACGGTTTCCAAGCCTAGAGTTAAGAGTTGCCTACAGAAAAAGAACTGTAAGTGGTAGAAAATCAAAAAAGAATCTTCTAAAAACTCCAGTGGAAAAGCAGCCGAAGTCCCAATAGAGTAGAGATAAAATCCTGATGCTTTCTAAGATCATTGTTCTGAATTCTCATAAAATGGTTATAAAAAATAAAAATATTTGTTGGCTCCCATGCCCGCATTAACCCGCCAGTACCAGGAGACAGGGCTTCAGTGGGAAGTCATTAAAAATGAATTGACACTGGACTTTTCAACTTCTTTGTAAAACCTAGAGATTTTCCCCCAGATACACCTAGAGTTCAAGTATTAACATATTTATGCTCTATCTTTTTTTAAAAATGGAAATGGCACATGCCAGTGCCATACGTGGCCACTGTCCAAACTCGTGTTCTGAACCCGTCACCCATAGCTCTGGGTGATGTGCACGGTGCAGCTGAGATTGCTCTCCCTACAGGAGCTGATTTCTCATTATATGCGAGCTTGTTAATTTCTGCAGAGGCTGGAGGCAGCCAATATGCTTTGGAGATCCAGCAAAAGGATTTTTAAAAAAATACTGATATTTGGAACTGGCCAATGCAGGCATGGCACCGGCTGGCAGGGACGAGGGAAGATGAGCATGGGGGTGGTTAACACAGGAGATCAAAGTCCATTGGGGGCACGTGATTAGAGCGCTTCCTAGGAAGTGCCCTCAGCACCGTTTAACAACTGGGCATGGCAGGGCATATATGTAATCCCAGCACTCAGGAGGCTGAGGCAGGAAGATTGCAGTGAGTGTAAGGCCAACCTGGGCTCCATAGTGAGTTCATAACCAGCCTGGACTATACAGTGAGACCCTGTCTCATAAATAAGTATTTTTAAAAGTATATTTGGGGAGACCACCAAGCACCAATTATACCCTTAAGGAGAACAACAGGCTGGTTTTTGTGCTGGGGGCACATGTCTTTCCTAAGATGATACCATAATTTATGTAATAAGGTTCTTCTTCAAGGTCTCCAATTTTTTTTTGAAAGCCAGCAATTTCATGGTAGGAAACCCGAGCCCCTCCATCTTGGCTTCTACGGCATAAAGCAAAGGCATGCGATTTCACCACTGCGGAGTCTTCTGATTGGAGCAGAAGAGCGATCTAGATAGTGTGGTGTGCCAGGGGATTACTAGCCGGCCAGTAACCATAAAATGGCCAATTCTCGATTTCATCTCTTGTAAAAGGCAAAATCGTGTTTCATTTTCTCTTCTGTGGCCCACTGGCAAAAGCCCGGCAGGCTGCCTACTGGGCCATAAGTCACAGAATTGAACTTGATGGGAAGACAAGATTCCCATTAGGTAACAAGACTTCACAGCCTTTTCCTCAGGGAGGATGGCTAACGAACTGATATGGCTCTTTAAAAAAATATGATCTAAATACTTTACACCCAGGGAATAAATGGAAAAAGGACGTGTGATCCAATTAACCAGGTTCCAAGGCGTTCTGCTTCCAAGACAAGGCTTTCATGATTTCTAACCATGACCGTTTTTCTCTAGTGGAGCTCTAAGCTTAGACCTTGACCCACCAGCTGGGAGCCCCACTGGGCACTTGCTCTTTAAAGGACAACGGAGCTCAAACACTTTGATGTTTAAATAATTCAAGAGCCAATTAAATATTAACAGGATTTCTAGATCCTTCAAAAAAAGAATAGAGAGAGGATAGACAGATTTGCTGCACAGGAAGCAAAGCCTGAAAGCTGGATTAGAAAAGGAAATACCACTTGTGAATTAATTTTAATGAAGAGATCATGTACCCACTAGAACCCCAAAACACAAGTATTTATCTTAGCTGAAGAAGCCTTATTTGCTACCTGCTATAGTTTAGATCTGGAATGTCCCCTAGAAATCCCTGTGTCAGAGGTCTGGTCCCCAGACACAAGCACTACTGAGAGGTCGTGGAACCTACTGGGATGTGTTAGGTTAAGGGTCATGCCCTTAAAGAACTGTCAGGGTTCCCAGTCCCACCCCTTCCTCGGTTTTGAGTCTTGCCACAAGGACCTCTGTCCTACCACCTGCATCCACCATGAAGTGCTACCTCACCTCAGGCCCAAAGGCACCAGGCCTAGAAGACCAGATTAAAACTTCTAAAACCACGAGCCAAAATAAACTCTTCCCTGTTTTTAAGTGGACTACCTCCGCCACTTGCTTCAGTAACAGAAAGCTGATGAGCACCACTGTCCCCTCAGACACGGAGCAGCCGCCTCTGGGATGAGGTCTGCTGAGTGTATCAGAGCAGCGAGCCACAACTCTGAAACTGAGTCAATGAACAAGGCCCACAGCTGACAGGAGAAAAGCAGAATCAAAGGCAACTTTCAGCCTAGAAGTCCGGCCTCCTCCCACTCAGCACTTCACGGATAAGCCGTCCCCACCCGGGCAACTGGCAGACAATGAAGGGGTCTTAACGCAGCTTACACCAAAATCTTTGTCCAAAGGCAGCTCCTATAAACAGCCGGATAATGGCATGATTCACCCATGAGATCATTCCAGAATCGGTCTGTGTGGGAATAAGCTTGATGCGAGGAAAGAAACACAGTTTGTGAATGTGTAATTTTCCACTGTGAAAAGAGAAGTTTCTGGGGGAAGCGGGAGGGGAGGGTGGAAGGGGGCCGAGGGGATGGGCATTAGGCTCGAAGGCCCCAAGAATAGAAGCTGTTTTCTGTGTCACAAAATGATCAATGCTCAGGAAATGGGACTGAAGGGGATGACCTCATCTGCATGCCCCGAATGCCAAAGCCTAAGGACATAAACACCATGTGGCAGCTGTTGACAACTGAGAAACACACCCCCGGAGACAGGCTCCGCCCCAAGAGGCCATCTCTACCACACCCTCTGATGCATCTCAGGCGGTGAGCCTGTGACCGGCATTCAACCGAGGGTGGTTATCCAGATGGGTCTGCCCTGCACACACCCCAGAAACTTCTCCTTTTCTGGAATCATCCAGTGCGGTTATTTCACCCGACTCCTCAGCCCAAGCCCACGGGGCTCATTTTTACTTTCTGCTCGGATTCACAGATACAGAAACCTTCACTGCCACCCGCTTGTTTCAGGAGGTAAAGAACACGTGGACCCTGGTCCCGGTCCCTTATGCACAGGGGCGGGGACAAGCCTCGCAACCCACTGCCCGGGGGCTCTCGCTCGCCAGTGCGCTGCGTGCCAAAAAGCTGGCTGAGCTGGCTGCCTGCAACTCAGACTGCATTTCCTGGTCAGGCGCTGTGTCACAAACAGAGATCAGGCCACACAACGCCCTTCTAGCCTGTAATACGACTGACTCAGCCACAAAGTATGAGCAAGAAGACTGGCCAGGGGAGAAAAGATCAGAGACTAGGAGAGGGTACAGAAATCGAAGGAAGCCACGTGTCTGCCTCCCCGCTGCCTTTCTTACCTCTCCTCTTGACCTGCTTTACTGCCAAAGTGTGGAAGCAACCCAAGTATCTTTCAGGAGTTAAATGAATATACACTGATACATCCTGACCGTGGAATATTACTCAGCACTGAAAGATATTGACTGATAAAAAGAAAAAGTTTGCCAGGTGTGGAAGTGCAAGCCTGCAGTGCCAGGATCTGCCAGGCTGAGGCAGAAGGTTCTCAGGTTCAAGGCCAGCAGAGGCTACAGAGCAAACTCAAAGCCACGTGGACTAAGTAGTGAGGCTCTATCTCAAAAAAAAAATGTGGGAAAAAACCTCAAGTGATGTTGCTGAGTAAAAGCTAATCTGGAAAGGCTACGCATACATAGAAAAGGGAAAGCCATGGGGTCGATAGAGGAATCTGTGGTTTCCAGGGAATGAGGGAGGGAGGAATAGATGGAGCACCCCAGAAAACATGAGACGGTGGAACCGTTCTGCATGACAGTTGCGGATTCATCTCATCACCCATCTGTGGCAGTCCGCAGAATGGCCAGACGTGAGGGCAGACCTGTAGTCCCACTATTCGGAAGGCTCAGCCAGAAGGACCCCAAGTTCAGAGCCATTCTGGGCAACTCAGTAAGACCTTGTGTCAAAAACAAAACAATAGCGGAAAACCCCCCAAAGAATTAAAAGAAAAAAACTGGGGATGAGGAGATAGCTCAGCGTCAAAGAACCCCTGGGCTCAAACCCCAGCACTGTGAAACACAACAGCACCAACAAAATCCACAGGACGTCCCAACAAGCAGTGACACCTGGCCTAAGCGGCAGACTGTCGCTACCTTATCGGTACTGACTCATCGACTGTGACAAATGTTCAGCTGTCAAGAAAGATGATAAGAGAAGACACCAGGGGAGTGCATGAGGACTCTATGTTCAGTTTTTCTCTAAACCTAAAACTGTTCCAAGAAAAAACCTCATTACATCAAAATTCAATGTTTTCTATATAACTAAACACCGAAGTCAGACTCAAGGCATCAGGAGACACAGAACATCGTCAGGATCAAGGACAGCACTTTCTGGGTTGCATGTTAAATTTACCTAAGGACTAGGGGCCATTTGTCCAAGTAGAGATGGGAAAAGGGACTTTCGTATATTTGGGTTTTTTTCCAGACTACCCAGAAAAACAGCAAGCTTTTCTTTCCTTCTCAGTTGTCTTCAGATCAAAACAACACTCTTGTAGTGCTTAAAGTGGCATATTTTGGGGTGACAGTCTGACCTCTGGTGTGTTCCTTTTTCTCTCGCTTTATAATCTTTTCATTTTCTTCTTAATCCTTCTAACACACTCAGAACATACCTCCCGGGGAACAGGAAGAGAGAAATCACCCTCTGGGGAGAGGTGGGGGCTCAGGCCTGGCCTGCAGACTACACAGCCTTCTATCTGCAAGGAGAAGGCTGCTGTGGGCTGATACCAGCTGCTCCTGTATCCTGCAGCAAGAGGCCTCCAGAGAGCTGAGCATGGAGCTCACAGCCTTGGGGTGAGTGGCTCCTGCAATAATTCTTGCCTTAGATGCCAACATGGCTCCTCAACCAAATTTATCACACCCACTCTATCGTCTCCTCTTCCTCCTCACTTGCATTGTAACTTTTCTAAAGTCATTCTCTCATGGTTGCCAGAACATGGCTAAGATCTGGTTTCACATTTCAGGGATACCACAGTTTCTGTTCAAGGTATGCATGTTTCTGGAAACCTCTATTATTTCCCATCATCAATACTCAAATTTTTTTGAAAGAGAATGTCACTCTGCAGCCCAGGCTGGCCTTGAACTCAGAGCAATCCTCCTGCTGTATTCAACTTCCCAAGTGCTGGGATCAGAGGCATGCACTGCCACACCCAGCGTGGTGCTCAAAGCGTCAAGTCCTGCAAAGCATCCCAAGAAACCTTATTACTCAGAGGCAAAATAGTTGACAAAAGCATTGGTATTTTATAATTTGTTTTGGGGCAGGCTTTGAATTGTCTGTTCATGTGTGGAACAGATGAAGTTTGTTTCCTCAGGCTACTTAGGTGTGACATTTGCATGCTGGCTATCTGTAGCTGAAGAAACCCTTGGCTGGGTAAGCCTTTCTCTATCGGATTCCTCTACAGTTTGGACCACTGTTAAAAATCATACTTTCTGCATTTAAATCCTCCTCAAAGAAATTCTTTTTGCCGATTACTAGGGTTTGGATTTGGAATGTCCCCCCCAATCCTGAGGTATTTCCATGTTATGAATCACCTATGGAACCATGTGCTGTTCGGAGATGGGGGCCTGGGCTGGAGGGGTGGATTATGGCAGTGGGGTGGGGGTAGGAATGTGGACTGGACTCCAGGCATATGGTGGGGGCTGAAGCCTAAAGGGGCAGAACACGGAGCCTGGACCCAGAAGGGGCAGATCACTGAGACAGGACCTGGAAAGACAAACGCAACTTTCACTCTTCCTTCTGGGACTTGACTTAGCCTCCTGTTTGCAATGCCACGAGGAGCCATCTCCACCTCTGCCTCTGCCATGAGCTTCCCCTGTTGCTGGCCACCCATGAGTGGACTGTGACCTTCTAAAACTCTGAGCTAAAAATAAACTTTTCCTCCCTCAAGGTGTGGATGTTGGGTATGGAGTCACGGCAACGAGAAAGTAGCTAATACACTGATACTCTACTCTGAGCCTGCCATTTTCAAGACCAACCAGAAGACAAAGCCAAACGCCAAGGAAAACTGAAGGTTAACAGCTCCTTGCGTCTCTAAGTTTCCTGGTTTGAGACCGACCCTTGGGAACAGTGTAAAGGTCAAGTGTTTACTGAGCTACCTTCCTCTCTGAACCTTTTTCCTTCTCTGTACTCCATTCTGCTAAGCTGGGTTTTTTTTCCTTCACATTTTCTTCCCCACGCAAACCATAAATTCCTTTGCAGCTCCCAGATTTTCCATTCACAGCCCTGTGGTGGAGGCAGCGCAGCCAGGAGGACGGGGTGGGGTCTGGAGGGCACCAGGGGAGGGGTCTTGGGTAAAGGCACTGGGCGGGCTGTTCGCAAAGTGGAAGACAGCCAGGAAACCTGCTTGCAAGTCATTTTAGGCGTGGAGGGTCGCCCTTCCAAGCCACAAATCCATGCTGGAATAGAGCAGACGGTGACTAATGCAGATACAAGGCAAAGGGAATCAGGCTGGCTTTGGCAACTGTTAGCTGAGGAAAGGGGAGCCGGTTCTGGACTGGGGATCCTCCAGAAAACGGCACCATTTACAGGCCTCTGAGAACAGTGTTTACAGAGAAGGGAAGGGATGTTACAGTCAGAGTGGGAGGACGGGCAACATCTGCTCCCCTTCTCTGGCCCGGGCTCCCACCTGCACGTCATGAAAGGCGCAACCTGGCCAGGAGGAGCAGACCACGTACCTGCCTTCATGTTCCACACAAACAGCCGGGAAAAGGAGTGCAGAGGAGAGAATAGGCCCGTGTGTGAAGAGTGGCTTTACGAGGTGAGGCTCTGCCATTTCTATGGGCTTTGAAAATGTATTTTTAATAAGCACCGAGCAGAGGGGAACCCTCCTCCCCCCAAAAAAAACCCCAAGTAAAAGCAAATATGCAGAGGAAGCCACTGTGTGCACAGGACCACCACGCTGCTGGCTAACATCATGAATCAGGCTGGAGCTGACGCAGAGAGAACAGTGGAACCGTGCTGGGATTGGAAGAAAGGGGACCCGAAACTGACACTGCAGCTTGGCAGGGGCTCAGAGCCTTCCTCTGTCCTATTTCACTCAATACTCTCAGAGCTCCCTGTGGTTGACGTTACAGTTGATTTCACACATGAGTAAGTCCAGGGTCAGCAAGGCAAGTTACTCTGCCAGGACTGGGGACCTGCCTAACAGCTGGATCTATCCTGGTACCAACCCACTGCGTGGCTTCAAATGCCCACTGGCAGGGATGGAGAAGGTCTGTGGTTTTCCTAAAGGAGGTGGAAGAGAGAAGGATGGCTTCTTGTCCCTGTTCCTGACTCTTCAGGACAGTTCTGCGGTTAGCTGTTTTATTTACTGGAGTTTTGCGTTAACTTGTGGTGGGAGAACATCTTCTACAGCTAAGAAAGGAAAACGAGTGAAAACTACAGGACTAGTTGCCAAATTCCTTCCAGCTCTAACAGCCTCTGTTTATGTGGAGGTGTGTTCTGTTACTGAACTCACTAGAAGCAGCATTACCTGAGCTGCCTTCCACGTCAAACATTCCTCAAGGAACTGGCTCAGGGAACCATGGTAGCCCCGTGTCCAGGAAAGGGGTCTGTGTCCTCCAAAGGTTATTTTGCTCAACAAGCTCATTATCTGGAAGTGCTGCTGTGAGATACAACCCAAACCTGGTAATGATTCACAGACCCCAAATTTGTGGCTCTGTAATTTGAAAAAAGTGGGTAAAACCATGATCAGTCTTGAATCTAAGCATGCCAGGAAGTCCTGCCTTTCTCCTAACATGCATCCCCAATTAGAGGTGGCCACGTTGTACGAGTGGTGGTAAAGACCAAGACAGGATGAAATTCCCCATTGCCCCCTGGAAAAACTACCCTCTTCTATGCTAGATGCACCCAAACACATCCCTTGGGGACCAGTCGTCCCCAACTTTTCTGAAGTCAAGGGCTAGCTTAGCCGAAGACCCCTCTCCCAAGGAGCAGGCTGCAGGAGGTTGCTGGACAGCTCTGAAATAGCAACAGCAGCAGGAGGGGGGGGGGGGGGGGGGAAGTGAAGCTCCATCTCCTGCCAATCAGCGGCATTAGAACCGGATAGGAGCGCCCTGACAGGAGGAGGTGGAGCTTAACTCCCTGCTCATCTCCTGCTCACAGCTTACCTGTTCCCGAGGCCCCATCCTTCCAAGGCCATGGACCAGTAGTGGTCCTATGGCCAAGGGCTGGTGATCCCTGCTTTAGACAGCAGCATACACAAAAGGGACATCATGTGTTGAGCTGCTTAAAATAGAGCTGTGTGTTATCTACATTTGGGTCATATGGTATTGCTTATAGATGATCAGATAGCCCGATTTCATAAAGGACCGGGTAAGTGACCCAGCTGGAAGATGATAGTGGGGCAAAAAGGCGGCAGAAGCAAAGGCCCTGGGCATTCCAGGGCTTAAGATCCAACGACTGTGGGCAGCATTCTCCAAGAAAGCACAGCATGTGACTGAGGTCACAGGAGACCTGTGTAGGCTCCCAGGCGGATCTGGGAGTCAACTGGCTAGGAACGTGCTGAGGGCTTAGCCTGTGCATCTGGGCATGGCTCGAGGCCTTTCTTTGTCATTTTGGGTGTAGCAACTTGGATTGTATGTATGGTTCAGCTAGTTGGCAAAAAACAGGGTGCAGTTCTCAAATTTGTTAGAACATAGGTGTTCAAAGTAATTTCTCATAATATTCTGGATTTCTGCGGAGTCGGTTGTAATTTCACCCTTTTCATTTCTAAGTGTGCTAATCTGTGTCTTTTCTTTCCTTTTCTTGATGAGGTTGGCAAGAGGTTTGTCAATTTTGTTAATTCTTTCAAAGAACCAGCTCTTTGACTGACTTCCTAGATACATATAAAATACCAAAATTAAATGAGGAAGATATAAAAACCTTGAACAACCCCATCACGCACACAGAAATTGAAGCAGTAATAAAAGCTCTACCTACAAATAAAAGTCCAGGCCCAGATGGACTCACAGCATAATTTTTTCAGTACTTTAGGGAAGAACTAACTCCAGTCCTCCTCAAACTATTTCATAAAGTACAAAGTGAACGAATGCTACCAAACTCATTTCTTGAGGTTAGCATCACACTCATCCCAAAACCAGACAAAGACCTAACCAGGAGGGAAAATTATTGACCAATATCCTTAATGAATACAGATGCAAAAATTCTCAATAAGACTCTGGCAAACAGAATCCAGTAAGTAATCAGAAAGATCATAGACCATGATCAAGTGGGCTTCATCCCTGAGATGCAAGGTTGGTTCAACATACGTAAATCAATCAATGTAATACACCATACACCATATCAACAAAAGCGAAAACAAAAACCACATGATCATCTCTCTTGATGCAGAAAAAGCCTTTCACAAAATCCAGCACCCCTTTATGATAAAAACACTGAGAAAAATAGGTATAGAAGGGCCCTACCTAAAACTCATAGAAGCCATTTATGCAAAGCCTACTGCAAGTATCATAGTAAATGGAGAAAAACTGAAACTGTTCCCTCTCAAATCAGGAACAAGACAAGGCTGCCCACTCTCACCACTCTTATTCAACATAGTCCTTAAACACTGGCCATGGCAACCAGACAACAAAGTGAAATAAAGGGAATCTGCATTGGAAAGGAGGAGGTCAAACTTTCCTTATTTGCAGATTATATGATTATCTACATAGAAGACCCTAAAAACTCGAAACTCCTGGAAATAATAAAAAAATTTAGCCAAGTCACAGGCTACAAAATTAACACTAAAAAATCAATAGTTTTCTCTACACTAACAATGAACTTGAGCAAGAACTCAGAAAAACAATTCCATTCTCAATAGCTCAGCAAAAAATTAAATACTTAGGAATATACCTAACCAAGGAAGTGAAGGATCTATATAAAGAAAACTGCATTACATTGAAGAAGGAAGTTTTAGGAGACACTAGAATATGGAAAGGCATCCCCTGCTCTTGGATAGGCAAAATAAATATAGTCAAAATGACTATACTACCTAAACTGGTAAGTAGATTCAATGCCATTCCTATCAAAATACCTATAAGTTTCTTCAAAGAACTTGAAACAACAATTGTTAAATTCATATGGAGCCAAAAGAGACCAAGAATAGCCAAAGTAATCCTGAGCAACAAGACCAAGGCAGGAGGCATTGCAGTTCCACACATCAGGATATACTATAAAGCAATAGTTGTAAAAACAATTTGGTACTGGCACAAAAATAGACACATAGACCAGTGGAACAGAATTGAAGATGCAGAGACAGATCCAAATATCCTCAATTACTTAATCTTCGACAAAGGGGACAAATGCATACAACAGAAAAAGGACAGTATGTTCAACAAATGGTGCTGGAAAAACTGCACATCCACATGCAGAAGAATGAATCTAGCTACACATCTATCACCATGCACCAAAATCAAATCAAAGTGGATCAAAGACCTAGACATTAAAAGTGAAACACTGAACCTTCTAGAAGACAAATTAGGCAAATATGTAAAAGACACAGGGGTAGGCAAAGACTTCCTTGACAAGACACCAAGAGCAAAAGAAATTATCCCCATTATTAACAAATGGGATCTTGTCAAATTAAAAAGTTTCTGTACAGCAAAGAAAACTATCAACATTGTAAAAAGAGAACCAACAGACTGGGGAAAAATATTCACCACCAACATCTCAGATAGGAAGCTCATAACTAGGATATACAGGGAGCTGAAGAAAAGTAAGCCAACCAAAAAAAGGATCCTACTGAAAAATGGGCAAATGAAATGAAGAGGCAGTTCACTCACGAAGAAATGCAAAAGGCCAATAGATACATGAAAAGATGTTCAACATCTCTAGCCATAAGGGAAATGCAAATGAAAACAATGCTAAGATACCATCTCACTCCAGAGAGAATGGCCTATATCAACAAGTCAAATAATAATCAGTGCTGGTGTGGCTGTGGGGAGAAAGGAACCCTCCTGCACTGCTGGTGGGAATGTAAATTTGTACAACCACTTTGGAAAGCAGTATGGAGATCTCTCAGAAGACTAGAAATAAATATCCCTTTCCATCCAGCGACACCCCTCCTGGGAATATATCCAAAAGAGACCAAAACAACACACAACAGAGATATATGTATACACATGTTTATAGCAGCACAACTAACAATAGCTAAAATATGGAAGTCACCAAAATACCCATCAACAGACCAGTGGATACACAAACTGTGGTATTTATACACAATGGAATACTATGCATCTATAAAGTCCAACAGCGTGGAGGCTTTTGCAGACAAATGGAAGAAACTTGAGAACATCATGCTTAGTGAAGTGAGTCAGAAGCAGAAGGTGAAACATTGAGTGGTCTCTCTGATATGAGAGTCCCACAGCACAACTCCTATAGAACTTAAAATGAAAAACAGAGTGAACCAGGGGGGGTAGGGCAGGGATGGAGGGAGGGCGGGGAGGGGCGGGGGAGGGACAAAAGGAGAGTGGGAAAGGCCTTGCTACCTTGACAAGATACGTAGGTGCACAAAATGCTCAACTTCACTGTAAACAATTTTTTTTTGCGCTTATACATATGAATAAAATGGGGGAAAGAAAACAGGGTCCACGTTATCTCTCTCAATAGCTCCTTTCAGGCCCCTCCTCATGGCCACCTGCCCCCCTCCATCACTTTTCAAGACAGGTCCAGATGTGGGGCTGAGGGCTCCTGAGGGCACTTGCTCTTGCTAAAGTACACTGTCTGGCCCTCATCCTCTACAATGACGATGCATACATATGTATGTTTTCCACAAAACTAGCAATTACCAAAAGCCCGGAGATGCAACCCTCAGCAACATCTGTTCTACTCATTCATTCAACAGATGTAACCAGAGTGTCTACTTCTGCCAGAGCTTTTTCCAGGCCCAAGTCACAATCACAATCCTAAGTTAGAAAGAAGTCGAAAGTGCCGTGGAAAGCCTCAGCAAAGATACCACAGGCAGGAACGGGGCAGATCTTAGGGTGGGGTGTTAGGCAGGGAGGGGCGGGGCATCTGGGAAAGCTGCCTGGAGAAAAGGCCTGGTTCAGCCCATATCACACTGGGACGGGACAGGGGGCAGAATGGTCTAAACTTTGCACCAAATATGAAACCCCCAAAGCAAGGAGTACTTGCCAAGGAAGTAGCCAGCTTCGTGCTGGGGCTGAGGGGAACTGTCAGGGACCCTCTGTTAGGAAGCCTGGGACCAGGACAGAGGGGACACGGGCCTGACTTCTCAATGAGCAGAAGGAAAAGTCGATGAGAGGAACCCTAATCCCTGAGGCCACGTGGGCTCCCCGAGTTTGATTTAGCCCCATTTTCTTAAAATGAACAGTAGAAAAGTCACAGATTTAAGCTGGGTGAGTAAGAAGCACCAGCACTGAGGGAGAATACTCTGGACAGCAGGGGTTGGTCCTCAAGGGCACCACCTCAAGCTGGGGGTTATGGGGTAGATGGGACTGATCGTCTGAACTCAGCAGTATGCAGAGCTCCTGGCACTCGGAAACCTTTTGTACAGTCCATGGAATCTAATTAGAAACTGTCCTGCCTTTAGGGGGGGCATGACTATGGGGAGGGGACTTCTCAGAGATCTTCCCTGCCTCAGGACTCCATCCTGGGCACCCTGGGTTAGATTTCTTCAGTGCCAACCCTCACTCAGGTTTGGTGTTCAGGGAACCATGGTGGCAGAGATACAGACTGGCTCCTAACACCTAGAAAGAATAATTAAAAAAAAAGACATTGCCCAGACCTTCCTCACCAGGTGGCCCACACTGTGCCAAGTGGAATTTCTCATGAAATCTATGGGGCAATGTGAGACATACTGTAGCGAGAGATGAGAACTTCTGGTTGGCCCAGGGCAGTGGTCACAGGAGGAAGCCTAGGCATGACTTTGTACTGGCCATGGCTGCTCTGCCTTCCCCTGGGCTGTCCCTGAGTCGATGCTGGTTCCTGTCTGTCCTGGGGAGTCTGTGGGCTATGGAAAACCTCCGCCTCACCCTGGCCACAAGAGGATTCTCTTGTCTGCAGCTCAGGACATTGAGCACACACTACTGCATACTCCAGGCCTCTGTCTCTCAGAGCCACTTACGGAGTGGGGGCCGTTCATACCTCAGGCAAGACTTTGAATCAATCCCTACAGTAAAAGATCAAAATGAAAGACCATTATTAGAAGCATCGTATTTACCTGACGATGGTTTCCTAAAGTGGTGGACATAGCAACTCTGTAAATCAAACATTTTAAAAGGAACTGTTTATTTAAGATTCCTACTGCTCATCCTTTTGTGAACACATTTGGCTGTGACTGGATCCCTCAGGGAACCATCTGACATGCGTTCTCAGAAGCATTTTTCTCATGCATTGAGTTAAGACTTGAGGAAAAACCTTTGAAGGGAGCCCTTAAGTCCCTTCTGGTGATGCTCTGGGAGTGAGGGTGACCTGCACGCCGTGTCACAACCAGTAATGGCCACTCCTCTGCAGCCAGCCGGCACGTCATCACCACATAGACGCACGCACGCCTTCCTAGTCTGAAGAGGACAAATACATGGGGAAATCACACAGATTATTCGTCCCTCGAGACTCCACCCAGAGACATCTGGGGTTTGCCCTCGGAGAACATGATGCCACACGGTAACCTAGCAACCTCCGAAGCCTTCTTAGAGCCACCACCAAGCAGCTCAGCCAACAGAGACCCAGGCAACAGCCTTCACAAGTACAAGAGGCAAGTTGGTCCTGACCTTTCAACTCTCCCATCATCCGGAAGCACAGCAGCCAGTGTTCCTGTGTGCATCTGGTCCTGAGCCAGCAGGCCCAGTCACAAAGGGATGGTTGGTAGTGCAGGAAGGCGCTACCTGGCGCTCAAGTGTTAACATCAGTGCTTCAGGACTGGCTGGGAGGGGCCTGCTGGCCCTGCAGCAGCGAACATACTCCTGTAGAGCTTGCAGCCCACCAGCCCTCTCCTCCCAGCCAGGTCACACAGCTCCCTTTCCCTACAAAACACTAACGTGAGCTCCTACCTTTAGAGGTTTGTGGGAAGAAGCAACCAGCGGTAATGTCTGCGAGACACTTAGGACAATGCCGAGCACACTGAAACTGTCACTCAGGTTTCACGCTCATTACCTGTTTGCTGCCCTCACACAGACACTTAGTACACTCTTCTCAAATACTCTTTCTAGAGATCAAGGAGGAAAGCAGTCTGAACGTGGGACAGCTGTCAAGTGACCAAGGCTGTCTGCTTCCAGTAGGAGCTCTAGACGTCACGGTGGCAATCGCCTGGCAACAAAGCTGACCCCAAACATGATTAAGACCCTATCCCGAGGCCCACAGCAGAAAACAGGGTACCAAGTAACACCGCAAAAGGATACTAAGTCTGCCTATTTTTAAGATCTCAAAATTTAAAAGCTGGATAAAGAATGACAAGTCAGACTGAGCTCTAAATGCTGAGTATTGTCAGGTGGGG
Organism: Ctenodactylus gundi; assembly: GCA_004027205.1. NCBI lineage: Eukaryota > Metazoa > Chordata > Mammalia > Rodentia > Ctenodactylidae > Ctenodactylus > Ctenodactylus gundi. The sequence continues at coordinate 628,341 of PVKB01000093.1, read as the reverse complement.
AGTGCAAACAGCATGTCTCATTCAGAAACCCCTTGTTTTAACAAGACTTACAGGTGCTTACTCCGCAGTGCTGAGAAGATTGAAGATAACCCTTTGAACTCACAAGATGTTTGAAGAGAGTCAAACATCCCCACCATAAAATTCCGGGAACAGAGACTGGGTCAACCTAAGACCTGGCCTCCCAAGGAGACTCACACACTCCTTCCTGCATCCAGTCCCTTCACTATATAGGGCTGGACAATGCAGTGGGTGTTAGGCAGGATTCCAGCTTGAACTGGGCGCTATGAAATTCTCTCAAGGCGGCAGGCATATCACTGGTGCCCAAGAGGTCATAAAAGGCTAGGTCATCCCCTGAGTTCCTCAGAGTAACACTAAGTCCGGAACTGCCATCTCAGCCTCCCACCTTTAAGTCTGGTGAAGAGGTAATGTCTCTGGGAAGCACTTCCTAGTCCTGCCATGATCCACGGAGCACTTTCTGGTCCCATCATGCTCCAGGGAACACTTCCTGGTATCACCATGCTCTGGGGAGCACTTCCTAGTCTCATCATGTTCTGGGGAGCACTTCCTGGTCCCAGCATGCTCCAGGGAGCAACTCCTAGTCCTGACATGCAAATTCACTGAACCCCTGTGCTTCAATTGCACACTGCTTAGCATTCACTGCCCGCCATTCAGCTGACGGCTAGTTTATCTACAGCTTAGTGTGTCCAGGCTCTGTGAGGAGACCTCTTCTTGTTCACCATTGTATTCTACAGCAGCAAACAGACTAGGTGCTGAACAGACTCACGGAATAACTTCTGCTGTTTAGTGGCAGTGCCTGAAGGGGGCCACAGAGGCCATGTGCAGGGATGGGAATGTAGTAATAATTCGAGAGGTAGGTAGGGTAATGGGATTTTATAAGAATAAAGTGCTTTTTGATAAAAGATGTGGGCAGTTAAGGTGTTTTCCAGGATGACTGAAAACTCATCCCTGGCTCCACTGTCCCCCCAACCAGCCTCCAACAGGGCCCCAGGCTCACTGGGGATGGGAAAAAAAAAAAATGATCCAATGAACACACGAAATAAGGGAAGAGTGGAAAAATCTCTAAGACTTGCTAGCTTTGGGCAATGGATGCCAGGAGCCAAAAATCAGTGTTTGTCTCAAGTTAAAACTACGAACAAAGCTTTGGAACCACAGTGGGCGGTGGATAGAGAGAATCAAGATGTGGGAGGCAGCACCTTCGGGCTGCCACACACGAGCAGCAGAAACAAACCTGGTAAGGTCAAGGCCTCCGGGATGTGCTTCAGGGAGGAAGACGATCTAACTACCTTGTGGAAGAATGTCTGCCATTTCTTGTTTGCTTGACTCTCCCGTGAGGAGCTGGTCTGTACACCATCCCCCCGGCAGGGGTGGTACCTCCTGGGAATAATCAGGAGCACATGGCCTGCTCCACACCCAAAAATATAATAGAAGGAGGGTGCTAGAAGCCAGAGAGCTCTGAGTTCCAGTGCTGCTGGTCCCCTGGGCCTCAGCTGCAAAGCAGGAAGGACAAACTCATGACCTCTGAAGGCCTGTCCATGCTGCAAACTCCAGGATGGATGCCCAAGTCACAGAAAGCACTTCCGTGTATTATTTTCCACCGTGGATGCTTATTAGTCAACATGCAGATGAACTAGTTGGAATTACTTGATGCATGGGTTTATTCTGCTTTTTTGGTCAGGTTGTGTATTAGTATGTTTTTTTATTATTTGACCATAAGTGTTTCTCAATAATTAAAAAAAAGACCCTCATGATTGTAAGTAGACTTGCATTTATAAATAGGATGTCTGTTGATTAAGAAGTTAAAAGAACAGGATGCTTCTGAATCCTGCTGGCAAAATACCACATTTCTGTATTATGCTCACAGTTTATGTGTCTAAGGCGAAAACATTACAGAAATAGGCATTCTTTTCTCTGTCAGGTATGGCAAAGAATCTGTATTTTCGGTTATAAAATCTATCTTTTTTGCACCCCACTTTCTTCATCTATAAAGGTTGCAGGAGTGGTGGATTTAATGCTCTTCAAGGTTTTAAAGGTTACGTCCCATGATTCTGTATGCTTACTTTGCCTCTCCATCCAGGAACATCAGCTATAATGTTCAAATCCACTCACATTTCTATGAGGGGGCCTTCCAGCAGCAGGAAAAGGACCTGGCAGTGACTGTATCTTGGCATCAGGCAGCTGACAGCTAGCATTCCCCAGAGGAAAGCACCAGGGCACCACCAGGAGGCACAACGGAGGCGGTCCAGGTGAGCTCTTCCTTAGCAATCTCAATTTAAACAAGTTCTAATTGGCTTTACAGTAAAGACCTTCGTCTTCAAACTAACAATTCAAGTTAGTAACTTGCCTGTCCCATTTGTGAAGAGGCAAACAGAAGTTTCACAGAAGGTAAAGGATTTGTCCACCAGAAAAAACCCAAGTCTTCAAAGTTCTCCATAGACTTCTCTCTCTCCTGCCCTCAGAGATAAGAGTTTCCAATCAACTGTGAACATCTACCTTTCTGAATGCCCAGGGCTATGGTGGGAGCCTTGAGCTCATGGGCTTTGCAAGCCTCAGTTCCTCTCTGGGAGGAAGAGATCATAAAAGCTTCATCTCATGGGAATTTCCACACATATGGGACTTATCGGGCTTATCTGCCACGGTAGGACATGGAAAACCTTTAGGCAGACAGACAAGAGTTTGAATTCCCATGGCAGCCCCCAAGTTGATGTTTGAGACTGCAGGTATTTTTGAAACAGGATCTTGCTCTGTTGCCCAGACTGGTCCTAAACTCACTACGGAGCCCAGGCTGACATTGGACTCACAGCAATCCTCCTGTCTCAGCCCCCCAGCGTGCTGGGATTACAGGCATGTGCCACCATACCTGGCTTATGTGGTGCTGGGGAATCGAACGCGGGTACATAGTGCCTTCTAGACAAGTGCTTCAACTGCTAAGCCATTCCTCCAGCCCTAGCACAGACCCTCAGATACTTTTTCAGAGTCCATCTGGGGAGGAGAGCATTTCTTTGGCCTCTAGTGATTTATACAGTGTGTTCTTGGTGGCCCTTTGCTTTGATGTTGGCCAAACCCCAACCCAAGAGGCAAGGCAGTGGGACGGCCACAGGATTTGGTCTGATCTGTTTTCTCACCTACCTTTTTCCAAGGGTCAGCACGACTCTGAGATCTGTTAGGCACGGAATTGCTCTTGCTTCACATATCAAGAAAGGTGACAGGATGCACACTTACAAATAACAGGCAATAGGGTGGGAACACAGACACACACACACAGAGCGAGGGAGCTTTCTGCTGAAAAGAAAATGCAATGTCTTTTTTCTTTCAAACTCACAAGGATTGAATCTGCAGCGCTGAAGCAGGGCAAGCTCAGTGTGGGGAAGGGAAGCGCAACGCACACCCTGGCACGGGGACGTCTCACCCAGAGAGCCACAAAGCATGCATGCGTATACATACCCGCCTTGGGTACTGTCTCGATACGGCAGCACGGAAAATATACTACAGAAGGATCTTCGGCCACTGATAAGGACTATTCTAAAAGGTGGGGGAAAAGCAAAACAGAAACAAACTAAATGCAAAGACTCAAAAAAATTTTTTTCTACAGCAATTAAGCATTCATGGAATTCACAGCAGTATTTGTATACACCTCCTCCAACAGATGCTGTTCTGCTCTCCTTGCAAAATGCAGCCCCGGCGCAGCACAAGCGGGCTGCCTCTCCTCACCCAAACACTCACACGTGCAAGCCCACTGGCGCGAGGGGCTGGCTGGAGCTGCACGGGCAAGGCAGAGCGCAGACAGCTCTGGGTCAGGGCCGGGCGAGCTGTCATGCCACAACGCAGCTACTTCTTTCTGTTCTGCAGTAAACAATGCAAGAGCCACAGCACCAGAAACCGTGAGCAAGAGAGACACGCTCGGATGCCATCGTGATCATTAAGTTTTTTTTTTTATATATATGCTAGCAACATGTTAGGTTCTGAGAATAGGACCGATGGGAACAATTACATAATCGGGCTCAGCCTCCATTCCTGCCATAAAGAAACGAGCGGCAAGAGTTCTACACGAGGCTCTTACGCCATCAAAAGCCACTTTAAAAAACATTAAAAACAAAAACAAAAAAATAAAACCCTCAAAAAGTACTTATCCTCGCTTTTGGGAATCGTTTTTTTGCCAAAGGGAATTGCTGATGAAGAAAATGGAGAAATGAGTGAGAGATTTTAAAAACACCCTTTCTAGCCTAAGACCAATACATATCACACACGAAGTTTGTTGTTGTTGTTGTTGCTTTTGTAATCATTTCCTTTAATAACAACAGTAAGACTTGACGAACTACTACTGCTAAAGGCATCAAGGTGTGGGGATCTTTAGCCTTGCTTTAGAACTACGCTCTTTGTTTTGTGTTGTTGTGGTACTGGGGATTGTGCCTAGGGTCCTCACCCTGAGCTACATTCCCGGCCCATTCCTTATTTTGAATTTTGAGACAGGGTCTTGCTCAATCATGAAGTTGCCCATGCTAGGCTTAACCTTGTGATTCTCCTGCCTCAGCCTTTCAGAATGCTGGGAAAACACTGATGTTATTAATTGATCACAGCCCTGAGACAAACCTGGACCCCTGGCATCGTAGACAAAGCCTCTGCTCCTGGCTCTGGCACAGTATTCCTCCCAGGCTTCCTCTTTCATGCCCATGTACTCACGTGAGCCTCTCCTTCACAGGGAGATTATTAAAAATAATCCTGCTGTTTTGTGCCTTCATATGTGCCTACTTCTGCCCATGATCCCCACCTTGGAACACCTGGGAAACTCTTACTGATCATTCAGAACACAGGGAGCACTTCCTGCAGCTTCACAGAGCTCCTCCTCCTCCACCATGCAGGAAGGCACTGGCAATGTCAGTGTCACCATTTTGTGCCTGTCTCCTTGACTAGAGGACAGGTCCAAGGCCTGGCGGCTCCTCCAGAACTGTCCATCTTGTCACTGAAATGCAGCCCAGCTGCAGAGCGGTGGCTGAGGACCCTCGTGGGTCCTCAGGGCAGGGCTGTAGCTACCACAACCCCCAGGGGTTCCCACCTGCTGGCAGGCCCAAACCAACACTCCCAACTTCTCACCTGTGTGTCACCTGCGCTGCACCTCAGGGAGCTAACTCTCCTGTGTCTCAGTTTCCATATCCAAAGCATGAGAAAAAATTAGTTCCTTTCTTCCTCGGATGCTGCCCACAGGTCCCATGCTGGGGAAATCCTTGGAACTCTGCCTGGCAAAGCGTGCACACATACCATACTGTCCTCCCTGTGTGCCAGCTTCCAGGTTGAACCCAGTCTTAGCAGGCACACTTGGGTTCAGAGCGTCTCCAGACCTCCCCGCTAACTGCCCAGCTGTTAAGTCGCAAAAGCCCAAGCCATGGACAGCTGCTGGGCCACACGCATGGCCTGTCTGCAGCGACATGAGTCAGAGATGTGTGCTGAGGGGTGAGGATTTTCAATATCACAGTCTGCACACCTGGTCACTGCAGGAAGGGCACAGTACAGTCCCGCAGGGTCAAATATGTTATGACTGACCCTTGTACCCCAGCTCCAGGGTCCTCAGGTCCTCACACAAGGAGCCCAGGGGTAAAGTCACCATGCAGCAGTCCCTATGCAAGTTTACCAGAGCAGGCTAATGCTCACTATGTTACAGCCAGATTTTAAATGCTTTAACCGACGAAGTGGGAGCCAGGGAGGGATGTACCATCGGTGATGCTAGCAGGTAAGGCAGAGAACATGAACTTGAACTCCTGGCCACCATAACTGCTCTTCTCTAACTGGCTAGAAAGGTGTGTTCCTGGGAGCTTGGCCATTGCTCCCAGAGTTGTGGGACATCAATAAGCCTGACTTCACCCAGGTGTTCCGAAGGGGCTCTTCAACCAGGACTGCAGGTCACTCCAAGGGTGACGCAGCTCCCTCTCCCTACTCTGCTCTCCCGGGGCTCCTCTTTGGGTGAGGAATGCAGGCTCTTCTCTCCCCGTCGGCCACCCCACCATTCACCAGGAGCAGCGCCTGGACCCCATCACGCCTCGTGTCATCTGACAACAACGTCTCCTGCAACACAGAGGGAAGCGCGTGAGGAGCAAACCCAACCGGCTCAGCGTTCCTGCGTGTTCCTCATTAGCTTCGCGCTAACGTGTCCTTCCTCCCCCACACCGACTTGTTTGGACACTTCTAACAGAAGATGAAAGCGCATCAGCGCTGGTGCAACGCAAGTCGTCTTCCCAACGTTCCAACCACAAGGTGCCCTTCAATAAAGGGGCTGTATTGTTCCCTAAAATGGTGCTTCCTCTGTGTGGTCCTCGCCCTTGGGTAGGCAGGCTGAAAACACGCATCTTGTTAAAAAAAAAAAAAAAAGCGCTACCCTACTGTACAGGCCAAGTTTAGCAATTATGAACATGATTTCCCAAAAATTCCAGTAGGGCTGGTTCTTTGATTGGCCAGTACTGAACAGCTGGAGGAGAGAAGCAGGAAGGGGCCCCTCCCCCACACCCTTGGGTCCAGCCGTCTCAGAGACTCCCATTCTCTGCAGGGGCTGGAGGAGGAGGCCAACACAGGGACCCACCCAGTACCTCTGCTGCAGGATTGCCAGCCACGCTCTGGGAACACATCTGCCATGTGTTCTGAAACACTCAGGCATCCAGGACATACTACAGGCCTCAGCCAGAGCAGGCAAGTGTCAACACACCAAAAGTCTTGATTTGCAACTTGCAGCAGCGTGACTGCAATTCTAACACCAGGTCGGAGTGACCCACTTGCTTTGTTCAAAACCTGAAAGGTTCATGGAAATTTGCAGCTTTGCTCTGGGATGCAGAAATATCCACCAAGAGATGTCTAAGGAGAAGCCCAAATCCGCTGGTCTCCTTCACGTACGTCTATTATTTCTGAAAGAAATCATATGCGGCAGTCAAGAGAGGCCAACGACAGCCAAACGCCATTTACTTGCGGTTTAAAATTTGATCACTTCTGCAGCACTGCTTCCAGAGCACCTTTTTTTATGCCCAAACGGCACGCACAATTTTCCCCATCTGTGAGTTATAACACTTCACTTGAGAGTCAAGATGGCCAGGATGTATTAAAGACTTCAAACGAGGAGCTAGCTCCAGGGAGATGGGTCTTTAAGGAATGAAAGGTCACATTTCCACACCAACATCTGTCAGAGGAAAAAAACAGTAAGAGGAAAAAGCTCTACTGGCTGCCGCCCACACGGGCCAAGCTGCCTCTGGATACACAATGTTTTCCACAACTTCAAGAAGCTCCAAGTGTGCCCTGCAGCCGGGACGCAATCTTAACTTTTTTTCCATCAACTCCCAGTCTGCTCTCTGGGAATGTTTGCATCTGGTGGTAGAAGTCTTGTAATTTCCACAGTCACACTCTGCACAGGAGATACCGGCATGCTCAGACCACCAAGAGACATAAAAGACTCCCACAGCTGACAGATCGCCATGCGCCACGCCTCCTGACTCTGCTTCCACCCCATTCTGCCTAGTGCCGGTGACATTCCACCAGTCTAGTACCATCCAGGATCCTCAACTGTTCCATCTTCTGCCACAAGCTGGCTTCCTGTCCCATTTCCAGAACCCCAGAGAGTCCGTTGGCAGTAAGAAGGCTCGGTTTCATGCAGGTGGAATATTCCGTGGTAGCAAAAATCTCTTAAGGACAGTAAACCACCCAACCAACTTTAAGGACTAAAGAAAGACAGCAGGTGCTGGACCCAGGTGGTGACACACTTCCCAGATCCATCCCTATGTGTCCAGAATGAAGCAGTGACATGCTTACGGATGCTTGTGTTGAGGGCTGAGCTGTATCCCTTCAAAAGACACGGACCCGTCTGGTACCCAGTGCCTGTAAACGCACCATGACTTGGAAATAAAATTTTTAGGATCAGATCAGTTTGGAGGTACCGAGACACAGAGGGAAGGCAGACATGCGATGACAGGTAGGGACAGGAGGGACGCTGCTGCAAGCCAAGGACACCAGGACTGTGGCAACCACTCGATGTGGAAGGAGGCGGGGGATCATCAGCCCCAACAGCCTTCAGGGGGAATATGGTCCTGCACTTTAGCCTCAGGGCTGAGAGGCTAGAAGTACCACCTGGCTTGTGGTACTGCTCAGGGCAGCCCTGGACCGTGGACACAGCTGGCACTCAGTCACCTTTTGGCACAGCTCTGTGCCATGTATCCACCACTGGGTAGACCCGCTGGGCATTCACACCACGGTCACTGTGCCCAGAGAAGGAAAAGTGACAACAGGGAACAAATGATCAGCATGAAGTCCGGGGGCCCGCTCCCCCCGTCCTGCCTTGACCCTTTCCCACACGGCCCTTCCTCCTCTCACGCTTTCCTAGAGGCTGGACAAAGACAGGCTCGCCCCTTTCTCTCTCCTCTGAAGGGCTGGCAACTGCATAATGAGAGTCTAACGAAAAACAGCAGCAACAACAAGGACCGTCCCGGTGCACCCCCCTGCCACGCTCATTAGCCACTGGGGCACGCGTCCTCCTTAGGAAGGGCTCCCCTCCGGGTTGGAGCTCCACGTCCAGCACTGAGGCAAGCTGAGATCTGCGGGGCTTCCAAGAACATTCTCCACAGAACAGCCTGTTCCCTTCGGTCCAGGGGGAAGAGGGCACTGCAAGTGGGCGTCCGGAGAGCAGAGGGCGCAGCCTGGGCCCGCCACTGGAGGGGCAGGAGGGCGCAGGAAACGCATACGATGAAGGAAGCCACGGGCCAACTGGGGGTATGGGAAGCTGCCAGGGCACCAGCAGGCAGGGACTGAAGACCCGTGCTAAGTGGCCCCTATTCCAGAAGGGGACGCTGCTGTTGTGACTGTCTGAGCGCCTACTCGCTTCCCTGCCATTTCCAGCAATACGTTCAATATCCGGATCCTTCCGACCACATATCGTTAGACGTGAGGGCGGCCTGGTTGAGACACTGGTCAACTCACTGACTGCCGGGGCTGATGCGGCTGGTCTGGCTGGCTAGGCAGGGTCCCCTTCCTCCCTCCCTGCCCCGTGAGCGTCCCTCCCGAAGCTGCACTGTGTGGAGGAGGTCGGTCTTCCCTAACAGAGGAGGGCCGTTCCGCGGTCAAGGGTATGTAAGTGGCCGCACTCCCCTGCTAGAACCTCCAAACGGGCTCTCAAGGCCCAATAATATATTACCACTACCGCCACACAGGCCTTTCCTGCCCATGAAGATGTGCCCTCCTCTATGGTAACCCAGGCAGAAGCAAAGGATTTCTGGGTTGTAAGTTATATGCTCTCTGGGTCTTCTTCCTCCCTTCCACAATTACTCCCCGAGCTGGACAAGGCACTAATGATACAGGCAAGCACTCTGTTCCCAGAAAGCTTAGCGGCGGGTTGGAGACGCCTTTACACAGGGTGGGAGCTCTCTCGTGGGTTCTCTTAAGCGCACAGAAGATACTTAACACAGCCAAAAGGAAGCAAGGTGGGAGCAAGGGGAAATGGCAATCAGGAACAGATATGCTGACGAGAGACACTAGCGTGAGTGCAGACTGGGGGAAAGGCACGCAGGGCCACGGAGGAACCGAGGACATGGAAGGGCCGCGCTCTTCACCGGCCTCCTCACACCTTCTCATGGGTCCCAGCTGCCTGGGTGCGGCCCTGGCCCGCGAGGCCTGGCCCGAGGTGCTCCCTGTCACAGCCACACTGCACGCGCCCGAGTCAGTGGTCTCAGTCCTAAACCCACGTGCGTCGGCTGCACTTGCCATGTCCATTCACAGCAGTGCACTCCAGACGGCACTGCTAATGACACCCACGTGGGGGAAAAGCAAAAATGTTTCTATAAAAACACCGCTGAATGCTTTCAAAATATTCAAACCAGGCAAGTCGCTATGGAAAAAGCAGTGATGCTGCAGGTGGAGTAAGCACAGACAAGCCAGCTCTAACGGATGAGGGGGCAGTGGTACAAGTCCCAAAGGATTTCGTAGCTAGAACCTTGGGCCCTTCACGCAGCCTCACCTGGACGCTCCAGCAACCGATGGGGAGACGCTGGGAAACTGGTGCCACCCACAACCCCGGCAAAGCAATGGCCTGGCGTCAACGGCCCCGTGGGGTGGCTAGCCCCACAAACGACCGATGCTGCCGCCGAGCGTGGAAGCTGTGTCCCGTAGCAGGTGTTTCTTTTTTCATCTACCAACTTTGTCCCTTATCAAGCAGCTACTGTGGTAACTCAGTGGAGCTGGAGGGTGGCACGGGGCAGGAGGATCAGAACTGGTGACAACAGAAAGGCCCGCAGGAGTCGTGCTAGGGCTCAGCGGGCCAGGGGCAGGTGTGCAGGCCCCTGGCATCACAGCAGACGGAAGCCAGGGTGCTGGGTGAGCTCTCCCAGGGACAGAGGTGGAACAGAATGGAGCTGTGAGGAATATGGCGGTGAGAGACGGCAGCAAAGCTCACGCCTGGGCGTGGCATATGCAGGGGCTGCCGGAGAGCACGCCAGTGCCTTCGACAACAGAAACACAGCCTCCGGTTCCAGGCTCCGAAGTCCGAGATGGCGGTGGCGGCAGGTGAGCTCCCTCAGCAGGCACAAGGGAGGGTGTTTCTCCTCCTCTTTCTTGGCTTCTGCTAGTGAGTTCTTGGCTTGAGGCAGTGTTGATCTGATCTTTGTGAGGCAGGATGCCATTCCTCTTTAAAAATAAGGACACCAGCCACACTGAATTAGGAAACCACCCTACTCCACTATGTCCGTATCCTGGCCGATGATACGTGCAATGGCTCCAAGTAAGGTCTCATTCTGAGGTTCTGGGGACCAGGAGTTCAACATCTGAATTTGGTGGCGGCGGTGGGGGGACATAATCCAGGGATGTGGAGAGATAAACGGCTGAACAAGGTGTTAGAGAAGTCCGGAGGTCCCCTGGGAGTCCTCACCTCTCTACATCAGTAGTCATGTCAAGTGTGGCCCTGACCTTGACCCTACTAGCATAATTACGTCACCTTCTAGCACCGCTTACTACTTACTGGTAGGGACCAAGTATCCCAGCCCTCTCACCAAGGAGGGAATTCAGATTCACCAAGGGAAGGCCCTGTCCAACTGGAAGCAGTTTCCAACCCAAAAATCTTCTGGATTTGTCTTATTCCCTGTGAACTGTAACAGCTGAAAAGACCCATAGTGAGTGCTGTGAGATTTTCAGCAGCAAGAACTGTGCACAAGGCACTGAGCACAGTTATCAAATATTTTTTTCTCACAAGCCACAGAAAAAACCAGCATTGCCTCTATGCTTATTACTTTTGAGACAAGGTCTTGCTCTGCAGTCCAGGCTGGCTTCAAATTCAATGGCAATTCTGCTGCCTCAGCCTCCTGAATGCAGTGATTTCAGGCATGTGTCACCAACACAGCCTTTTTTTTTTTTTAAATGCAGTGCTAAAGAATCAAACCTGGGGCCTTGTGCAGAGAAAAACAAAAAGCCAGAGACAGAAAAGTGTTCCACGGCGCTCCCTGGAGGACACACACTGTTACACTGGATGGATCTGTTTCAGGGAGAAAAGGCCATGACATGTCATTCCTGCATGGCAACTCGCCGTGTTTATGATCTGAAATGTCCCCTTTCTCCTGCTCATTGTTCTTACTCCGTAAGGCTGGCGGGCTGGATGCTGGGACCACAGGTCAGGTCTGCACTCACGACTCCTCTCTTTTTCCCTCCAAAAGCTTGTGGTACAAAAAAGAAAAAAAAAAAAAAAGAAAGAAAAGAAAGGAAGGAAAGAAGGAAGGAAGGAAGGAAGGCTGGCTGGCAGGCCGGCCGGCAGGCCACAGATGTGTCATTTTAGTTCTTGCTCTTTCATGATCTTACTTTAAAAAGGAGATACACGTACTGATTTTAAGTTTTCTTCCCCAATTCAGTTTAAAGGGAAAACACGCTCGTTCAGCTCCTTATCGCTCTCCTCCTGAGCCCTTCAGACGGCTCTCGAGTTCCTCCCAACAGGCATGACAGCTCGACAGCTCAGACGCCATGAGCATTTCTCTACCTGTCACCGATGTGCTGATGCAGGAGCAGCGGGGGGGTGGCCTTCCCAAGTCCACAGCCTGTCACCGTGCACAATGCAGACGTGCACTCAGGTGGCTGCGGGCTCTTGTTCCCCAGGAGGTGGCCTCCCCAGGCCTGAAGGACCTGTCACTACACAAGGCAGACACTTGCTCAGGTGACTGATGGGCTCTTGTCCTGTGTTCTCCTGTCAAAGGCAGATCAAGAACCGCAAACGTCAAGACCAAAAGTCCTTCCCTCCCAACAGACCGTGAGGGATATACACTCAAGTGTCATGAAAGCCACTAGCTGTCTCAGTCTTCATGTCCAGAATCTCCCCCTGCCACGTTGATGACTCACTTCTACCTGCCCAGTGATGTGAAATCAGGTGGCACTAGCTGGCCTTGCTCACGGGAGGCTCTCAGTGCTGGTCTCCTCCTGGGCATCTCACGCCCAAGGACTGGGACTTGGCTTCTCTTTTGCCATTCTGTGGGGCTCAAGAAGACGTGGACTGGAGTTAATGGGGTCTGGCAGCTCCTCTCAACCACCACCCTCATCCTAGGATGCTTCCCAGATGTCACAGTGCGATGTCACTGGCCACCTGTCTTTCTCCACAAAGGGCCCGTCCAGACATCCGTGAGTGGTTTTTAAAAAGATGAGTTGCTCTTAAACTTCACGTTAAAATGGGTTCACTTAGAAAACAATATACACCCACCTTAATTTTCCATAGGAAAGAGGAGGTGACCCAGGGTAACCTGCAGCGTTCCTCCTTGACGTTCAAGTCGGAGCGATCACGCTGTCGGTGGCCAGATCATGCCCCTTTGCTGCTCCCTCGGTGGCTCCCGCCTCACCCACCACACAAGTGGACATGACCCGGGTGTGCTGGGCTCACCTCCTCTCCACACCAGCTTCCCCAGATCTAGCTCCTTTACCACCCTCTGGGCTCCAGCCTTCGTGCCCGTGCACGTGCTCCAGGCCGCTGAGCGCTCTCCCCGCTGGGTCAGTCGCAGGCTGGCTCCCTCACCTCCTCTGAGGTCTCCCAGAGGCACGTCCCCTGGCATGCCGCCACTCCTGGGCCCTCAGCTGCTTTGGTCTCTCTTACCCACCGATCCCACTCGTCTCCTGCCAGGCTTAATCGCGTATTCCCTGCCTCCGCAACTAGTCTCAGCTTGGAGGTTTATTTCTTACACTTATGGATTCTCCTGCAGTCGTGTCCCCAGCAGGCAGCAGAGCCTGGTTCCTGCACTCCCTGGAATGACAACGTGCCCCAGGAACAGGGAGGTGGGACTGCTGTCCTGGCACCCCACCGCCAAGCTCAGAGTCTTCATCCAGGGGAGTGGCAGGAGGTAGGAAAATCCCGACGGGAGCACAGCACGCTGCAGTGGAGTTTGAGAAGAATCTATTCAATTCTGTTCTTTAAAAATCATTTGCAAAAGGGTGAGGCCTTACTATGGCTTAAGCAAACTTGTAAGAATGATGTGAGGGAGACTGAAGCCTTGAAGAGGCCAGGGCTCAGCAGCTAGGGCGCTTGCCTAGTGTGCCCAAGACCCTGGGTTCAATCCCCTGGTATCACAAAAAGATTAGCAGGTGTGGTGGCACACACCTGTAATCTCAGCACGGAGGAGAATTACTGAGTTTGAGGCCAGCCTTAGCTATACAGTGAGTTCAGGACCCGCCTAGACTACAGAGACTACAAATCCTACATGAGCACTTTCTGTAATGGTATGAAGGACTCCTTCCAGGAAGCCCACGGCAACGGGCCATCCTAACACAGACCCAGTGTCCCAGGACACAACACTCATGCTGATCACAACGTGCCGGGTGAGACTGGACCTGGGTGGGTGCAAAGGCCATCCATTCTGACGCCCACTTCCTCAACTGACACAAACTGAACTAGCCCATGTTGTACCTGCATACAACTGTTGGCCTGGTGGGACACACTTATCCATCAAAGCGCCAAGACGCTTTTCGCAGGAACTTCTGAGAAGCCTCTTCTGTGCTACAACTGGCAGTCTAACTAAATCACACTTGTTCTTGCTAAGTGGAACCTTGGTGAACTGGGCTCAGTGCTCCCAACCAATGGAGCAACTGGGTCTTGGGGGAAGGGTTATTTTTACGTTTTGTTTTTGAGACGGGTCTGGCTCTGTAGTCCAGGCTGGACCTTAACTCACCCTGTACAACAGACTGGCCTCCAACTCACAGAAATCCTCCTGCCTCAGCCTCCTGAGTGCCGGGCTGCACAGTCTGGGTTCTCATCTACCATGTACACTTTCTGTCCTGCTCCCCACTCTGGTCCCCCACGCATTCAGGGAGGCTATGGGCCAATTCCCTGTCGACGTGACAGGGGAGACAGCAACGCTGCTCTCTGCTGTCCACCTTGGGCTGGGGATGCCTAAAGGTCGGGCTGACAAACTTCCTCATCTCCCAGCTCTTGTCACCACTGTATACACTGAGGAACAGCCTCACATTCTGCTGAAATAAACCTTCATGTCCACAGCTGTCCCCTGACAGGCTAACCTAGACATTCATGCCACCACTCTCCCCATTCACAGGCCTAGTCCTCCCACCGACAAGGAAGTGAAGCTAGTTTAACATGGCTTTTCCTCATGAACCCGAGGTGACTGCTCACAAGCTCCACTCTGCTCCATGTGCCCACTGCCTGTGCTGCCCTCTGCAGCCACTGCTGGGGGCCCCTGCGTTGCACTGTCTCATTTTACTGAGGCACCATTTGCCTGGTGCTAGATCAGAACTTCTCATATTCTCCACAGCAACTGAAAGATCACTTGTATTTCTAAACTCGTCCCATTGCCTGGATCTAGCCCTAAAGATGAAACCCATTTAAAAGGCCTCTCGTGTTTTATTCGACACCTCCTGGGCACCTGCTGTGTGCCTGGCTCCTGCTTTCTTCAGCACTCGGACTTCTCAGCTGCACTTGGTACAGAGGCTAAAAGCAGGCCAGCGGCTGCCATCTGCCGACTGTGGAACATCAGCTCCAAGGAGCTCAACTCCTTGCCTTATCCTCTTCTAAATATGGTTTTAAAAGCTCACCTGGTACCTGGTGACATATATTGTACCCAGAGGCAGTTTCTAAGTGAAATATAATTCAGTGTCACTAAGGTCATGCACAACATCAACAAATATCATCACTATTTCCAAAACTTCTCCGCTGCTCTGAACAGAAATTCTAGAGAATCCAACACAATCCCTCTCTTTCCAGTCCCTGGTAACCTCTAATGTTTCTCCTATCTCTATGGGGCTTACCTATTCTGGATGTAGTTTATGTACGTTGAATTGCACACTGTCTGACCTTTTGCATCTGTCTTAATTCACGCTGCACAGGGTTTTCAAGGTAGCCTATCAGCACTCTGGCCCTTTTTGTGGCTGAATAATATTCCAATGCACACCACATGTTCACCTATTAATCCTTTAATGGTTACTTGGGTTGTTGCCATCTTTTGGCTATCATGAACAGAAGCGTGTTGGTATACGGGCGTTCGAATGCTTTTTTGGTCTTTCGGGTAAATACCCAGCAATGAGTTGTCGCCTCCTAGGGTAATTTTATGCTTAGCTTTTTGAGGATGTTATCATTTGGATCTGGAATGTTCCTCCTGTATTTGGATGCTGCGGACTACCAATGGATTTCCAGTGCTTCGGGGAGGTGGGGCCTGGCAGGGTATGGCGGACTGCTGGGCCTGTGGCCGGGAGGATGTACTCTTGGTCCAGCTTCTCCCGAGCAGCTGATCCGCACCAGGCCCCTCCTGCCACTGCCTGCTGCCTGTGAATGGACTGAGACCTTCGGAAACTGGGAACTGGCATAATCCCTTCCTCCCTCAAGTTGCGGGTGTCAGGTACACTGTCCCAGTGCTGAGTAGGTTACAAGGATACAGCATCTACCAAGCTGCTTCCTGTGACTGGCTGCTGAAACATCTGACATTCCCCGTCAGCAACACACGGGGATCTGCTTCTCTTGCGAACAGTCCAGCTCCTTCTGAGGTCAGCCTCCCTCACAGCACTCTTACACTTTTGCTGAAGCCATTCTTAGTCCTAATGACTTCTAAAAATCAGAAGAGACATTTCCATGATCCACCATGATACACTGTGTTACCATGTATGCATTTTTGTTTCCCCCAATCTCTTTTAATTAAGAGAACAAACACGAAGTATAGTTGGGCAGCCTAGGCCTATAAACCCAGCACTCTGGGAAGCTGAAACACAAAGACTGAAAATTTTCAGCACTGCCTAGGCAACTAACATGAGATTTCTGTCTCAAAACAAAATGAACAAAAGGACTGATGGTATAGTACAGTGGCTAGAATGCTTGCCTACCATGTTCAAGGCCCAGAGTTTGAATTCTCCAGTACCACAAACCAATTAGCTGGGTGTGGTGGTGCATACGTACAGTCCCAGAACTTGGGACGTTAAGGCAGGAGGACTGTGGTGAGTCCAAAGCCAGCTGAGACTCCACAGTGACTTCAGAACCAGCCCAGACTACAGAGCAAGACTGTCTCAGAGAAAGAGAGAGAGGTAGGGAGAGAGAGAAGAGAGGGAAAAGAAGAGAGTACCTAAGTACAGGAGCAAGCCGGGGACGTGGTGCAAAAGCCCTGGGTTCAGTACCCAGCACTGCTTAAAAAAAAAAAAAAGACACCTCTTTTCTGCTTTGTGCCCTATAAACTGGGATAACTATTACTTTAGGTTCTAATGGCTGTGGTTAAAAAAAAAAAATAATCCCAGTTAGTAACTTAAAAGAAGTATTACTGAGGTTGGGGGCTTAGATCAGTGATTGAAGTACTTGTCTAGCTTGGATTCGATTCTCCAGCATTACGTAATCCATGCATGTGACTTGCACGCCTAGAATCTCAGCATTTGACAGGCTGAGGCAGGACAAGGCCATTGCTGTGTACTTGTGGCCAGCTGAGCTGCACAGTGAGTTTAGTACCAACCTGGCCTACACAGAGAGACTCTGTCTCAAAAAAAAGACACTATCTTCTCTCTCTGAGCTTTAACGTGGGGCTCGTGTAAGTGTGAACAGAGCTCATTCACCCTGGAACCTCTGGTAGAGCCCCGTTCCCAGCCTCCTCCAGCTACAGAGGCTGCCTGCACTCTTGCCTGCGACCCCAACTCCATCTCCAAAGTCACCTGAGGCCCGGTGACTCTCATACCCTATCACCTGATGCTAACAATCCTGCCTCCTTCTTCTACTTCTAAGGACTCTGTGATTACAGGGATGAGTCCTGTAGTCTCGACCTCAAGGTCAGGCTGATCAGCATCCTTAACACTTCCCTTGCCATGTAAGAGAACGTACTCACAGGCCTGGGTACAGGACACGTTGGGAGCCCGTCTTATGTCTACAACCAACAAGACAGCAATGGCTGTCTTCTAAGGCTATTCCAAGTATTACTTATATTTCTAAATTCTTTCCATTCCCTGAGATCCAGGTGTGAAGACGGCAGCTCTAACTCACCTCTGCTCATGTATTTGACAAATACCTACTGAGTTTTGAGTCCACGGGACAAAGCCCATGAAATACTTGCAGCGTAGCGCTCAACCATGTTCCCAGCATCACTTGGGGTACCTGGACCTCACAGTCTCTTTGGCAATGTTTTCTTGCCTGAGCCTCCTGAGATCTAGGGAATCACCAACTCTAGACTTCTTTTCCGTTATTCTGCCAGGACTTTGCCCAAAGCCCAGGCACCCGTTAACCCTGAGAGCAGCAGCTGCCCCAGTTCCCCCTACCTACTAGAGACAAAGCCCAGAAGGGCCAGTCAGGAGCTCATCCTGTGTTGGGGTTCCAATAGTGGAGCTGACGGCCCTTCCAAATGTGGCCTGGCCCATGGCTGTGTCAGGGAACTGTCCTATGGCCTCACCACCCACCGCCTGCAGCACGACTCCCCGGCACTTCATCCATACACAGCCCTCCGGCAGATCCAAGGCAGCCCCCAGAGCTGCTCACTCAGGACAGACGAGCAGACTTTTTACTGATGGCAACCGGCTGTCACAAAACATGATACCCAAGGTGTCCCCATGTACCTCACAGGCTAGCGGGGTCTCCTTCAGTGTCACGGAGGAAGTAATCCTCACAGTGGACATGAGCTGCCCCAGGTTTGTTCCTAAACAGCTACTTTGATGCGTGATAATGAAGTCACATTGGGTGTTTTTAAAAATTATTTTCTTTTTGTGGCAGGGTCTACTATATACCCCAGGCGGGTCTTGAGCTCACAGCAATCCTCCTGCCTCAGCCTCCTAAGTGCTGGGATTCCAGGTGTGCACCACCATGCCCGGCTTCACTTTAGGGGTTTTGGTCTTGCTTCTTCAGTGATATGAGTAAAATCGTAGCCATTAGTACTTGCAATTTAGGTCAGGTGCTTAGGTCAAATCTCACAAAGTTCTGCTTATTTTGTCAGGAGATCTGGGGGCCAGGGAACCACAGCATCAGGTCTTTAGGAGAGAACTAACAGGCCCCTGGTTTGCCCTAGAGACTAAGAGTCTACGCCGGGCCATCAGAGGTCACCAGGAGACAGGAAGCACACACAGAAGCTGCACACGGCTGAGGCGTGGAATTCAGCCTAAGAGCAGTGACCGAGGCTGATGGGCTGCGGGGTCCCTCTCAACTCCTCTCCAGAGGAGCGGGCACAAGAGACCCAGCCACCACACAGGTGCTCTGGCTTTGAGGGTGCCACAGGACCCTTCCACCCACCACTGCGGGGCCCGATGCTCATTCAGATGGCCTGGCAGCCTCCAACAGGAGACTCCACCACACTGCAGTGGCTGCAGGACAGACCGGCCTTCCTTTCCCAAGGGATAGGCCACTTCCTCCCATGCGTCAGCTCCTGACTGTAGTTTCCTCCTGTCACTTCAGAAATCCCATTTTCTCCCTGGCTTCCTCCTGGGTTCTCTGTTGTCTAAAGACAGCCCATCCTTGCTAGTGAACACGAGGAAGAACCTTTCTTATTCTGCATGTGTGAGTGCGGGAAACTGGCTCTCACCTGGGCAGGTACAGCCTACATGCAGCCTGTGGTCCTTACGGCTCTTGGGCCTGCCCTTACTTCCAGCCCATAGATCTTCAGATCAGCAAAGAGCCCCTCTAAACTCCCCAACACCACCACCAACCACCATCAACCACTGTAGTCTCTCCTGCCTGTCTCTCCAGTTCCTGGGCCAAGGGTATGCAGGAAGGCAGCTCTGGGCTTTGAAAACCCCAAATCTTTTATTAACCATACCCTCTTATTACCTAACCATGCCAGGGAAATACCCAACTCTGTGCTCTGAACAGCCAGCAAGGAAGGGCTATCAATCTGATTTCTTTGATTCTGTTACTGATTTTACTTAGGAATGAAAGTCATTCTGAGTTTATAGTATGCTTAATGAGATTATGGAAAAATGTAAATAATAATTATGCAAAAATGGCATCATAACTTCAAAAGAAAAAAAAAGGTGGTGACATGACCATCGTGGTGTTGTGGCAAGGCAAGGGAAGAGGAAAGCTTGGAGTGTTCCAGTCAGCAAGGGGTGGCTGGGCGAATTTTACTTAAAATATAAACATATACTACACCAAAAGTCTTTGGAGACCTCAACTTTGCTGTTCTGAAACCGCTGCTGGTGTCATACAGTTACACTCCCCATCCCTATAAAGCTTTAAAAAAAACAGGGATAAACTTTAAGAAAATAAATCTTTAAAAGCCATGATCCGAGTGTTCAGATACAACCCGTAAAGTGTATTTTCTGTCTGCAAATGACACGCATGCTGGGCCTTCGTGAGTCCCACTAAGACTTTTTAGCCGTTTTCATTGTGTAAGGAGCAGTGGTGCTGGTGGAGTCCACACGGTCTCCTAGAAATCGAGACCAGGCAAGATGGACTCTGCAGCAGGACCTCTGCTCTGGCATCACATTCCAGGAGATGGGGAGGGGCCACCCCAAGAGCTGCAGGGTACCAGGGCTTCCAGGGGTGCTGGAGCTGCGTCCTCATCTCAGGCCCCTGGGCTGAGACGATGGGTTCAGGCTCAGCCACCACTGAGAGCACACGGCCAAGCGACAGTCCATTCTGTGCATGCTCCCGAGTTCTAATGCCAAGGTCCTACCCACTTCAACCATGATTATTCTTATTTAATAACACTTCTTAAAAATACCACCACCCACATGCGATGTCAGGAGGCCCAGCCATCTGAACCAGTGCCCGGGACACACCTGCAGGCAAAACCCTGATGCTGTTACTCTAAAAAAAATCATCACAGCTGGAGCCGAGGCTAGCCAAGCTCCAACTTGGATCTGGTGCAGTACTTACTGACCGGTGCCTTCAGCAGTGGCGGAGAAGGACCACCAAACCGAGAAGGCAGAAAGACAAGAAACCACTGTCTTTCTGTTCCAAGTTTTCCATAAAGATATGTTCTGTGTGCTACCAATATCAAAAATTCAGTTGACTGCTGGTCCAGGCATCTCGCGAGAGCCTTAGGGAGCACTACTGCCTGCAGACTCCCATGGTCATCGTGGAGCAAGTGGGGTGGAGACTGTCTGGGGTATGTTACAAGCGCTCCTGCTGATCACAGAAGCCTGGGCTTAGCCTTGTCCTGCCCCAACGCACACCCAGGGCTGGCATGCAGCCTGGGCACCCACACAGTACCTGCCGTTCCTGGTATCGTGTTGCCGCATGTTCTTGATGAAATGAATCTTCTTAAAATTCTTTGGTCTGGGGGAACCTGAGAGAGTGCGGCATCTGGAAAATAAAGTCATTTCCAACACACTGTGAGTTGCCCCTGGACGGCTGAGACACATCACACAAAGACAGGAAGGGGAGACGAGATGACAGTTTAAGTTACCCAAGGCTGGCAGGAGCCAGCAGGGAGGAAACACTAAAGATCCCAACGACAGACAACTTCCTTGCTAATACCGGTAATATTTTATCTGGGTCTCTCAGGGGCCAGCTAATGAAAACGATTGTTCTCGGCTACAATAACACAACCTGCCCAATTCCAAAGACGGCATTCTTCAGTGTCATATTATAGGAACCCTGTGTCAACACAGGTAAGGGGAACAGAAAGTTGTTAAGTTGAAGGATGTGGGTCTGTCTCGGGTGATAACATGGAAAGATCGGCTCAAAAGCAGCCTGCACTCATTTTATTCCAGAGCAGGATTTTGGCCTCAATTACCTGGAGAGTTGCCTCAGTCCCAACTTGACTGTGGCTGAGAAGTCATAGCTCACACAGCTCACATTTGAGCGAGAATCAGAGATCCAGTTAGCTGCTGGTATATCTTTTGAACCAAAGTGACTCAGATTCAAAGTATTTTTTTCTTGGAATATGTGACATTTGACTGCTATGTAAATCTGACATAGAGCAGTACAGACTTTTTCCTTTTTAATACTGGGGACTGAACTCAAGGACTCGGCACTTCCCCAGGACTTTAAAAAATTTTTTTATTTGAGACATAGTCTTGCTACATCATTAATCTGCCCAGGCTGGGCTCAAACTGGTGATCTGCTTCGACCTCTCAGAGTTGAGGGTTTAATTTACTCTGGCAACTACTTCCAAGTTACAGAACTACAACCACCACCAACGCTAAAACCAAAATACCATCAACAAGCATCTGGCTTCTGGTCATGGCAAAGGAGCTGTGACTTTTCTGTTTTGGTTTCTATAACCAAAAAACATTTCTAACCATGACCCTAAGAGTCGGCTCCTGCCTATCCTACCTACCTCCTAACCCTCCTAGGCCACTCAAGGTTCCCAACTATGGCGATTATTAGCATTTCTGATCCCTCTCAGCTGCTCCTGAGGAGACTAAATGACAAAGTGTATGAGCTTCATAAGCTCTCAGGTGACACATTCAAAAACATTTATGCACACATACACATAGATAAATACGCATATGCAAGTTTCCAGCAGTGCTGCTTTTGTATCAAAAGACTATTAGCTTACAAAGTTTGCCTGTTCAGTTGAGCCCATTCAGACTCACAGATCTGCAGTCCTCCTCACAGGTCCTCTGTTCTTGGCTTTAAACAAACCTCCTTTTGAAGACCTGCAGAATGCTGTCTGAAGAAAATCTAGCAGATACTTCTTGTGGGCTTCAGGAAAAGCCGGCATAGGGACCGACTGGCAGTGCCCTCTAACTCCTGACCTGCTCCATCCACAGCCCGCTTTACTTAAGTTGGGGCTCAACAAGATAGAGCCTCCTTCTGCCTTCCTGGAATCTCACCCGGAACCCCAAGCAGGCCTCATTCTGCCTCCAGAACGACTGGTTGACTGTACAGCCCATTCAAGATTCCTGTCTGTTTTACACGCACAAAGTTCTAGAGACACGGTGGTGCTGGAGAGAAGAGACTCAGGCAATGTGCAGACAGGCATGCTTCCAGGAGGTCCCGAGTAGCAGAATTACTCCAGAACCTTCTCACAGCCTTGCCTCTCTCATACTCAGAGCCAGGGCGGGGGGTGGGGGGCAAGAGCAGGGGGTGAGCCGTGCAGCGCGCTCCCTGGTCCCGCCACCTCAGCAGCCTGGCGCCTTCCCCTTCCCAGTGCCAGCCCAGAGGAGGAACTACTCAGAGCTGCTCCCTGCCTTGTGTGCCTGCAGAACGTGGGCCCCAGATTCCTTGATCTTCCTTTGGAACTGATTTCGCTGAAAAGCCACCAGTGCTGTCTGTGCCAGGTAGGGAAGGCGGCGGTCACAGCAACACCTCGAGCAGCTGCAGCATCAGCACCCGCTCATCAGTCTGGGAAACCGGAACAGGTGGTGCGTGTTTGCAGCACACAAGCTGAGGTTTCCCCACCATCTAATAGGGATGTCCTCACACCTCGGTGGCAGGATACCAGGTAGCTGCCAGGCAGGTGGGGACTCCGCCAAGTTCTCTTACTGTTAAGTGCTCACTTTGTGGCGTTCTGGGTAAGCACAGGAAACACTGACAAACTCCAAAGTACAGGAGAAAGACTTCCAGCAGGATAACTTAACAGAAGTCTTCTTCAAATTCAGCTTCGATTCTAAGTATACATCCTATTGATATAGCCCCTCACTCAGCAGGCTGTTTGTCGCCTGGCCTTTATAAAGCATGCACGAAACCACCAGGGAAGCTAAGAATGCCTGAAGGGAACTGAGGCATTAGCAACAATCACCAGGGAAACTGCAGTGCGGAGTGCTCAGGTTGCGGCAGGCTAAGCAAAAAACAAATTAATTTCAAAGCTGCCGGCGTTCATGTGGAAGCACCTTTTTAAAAACATACATTTTAAGTGATGCAAAATTAAATTAGGATTGAATTAAATTAAAAACTAATTTAATGAAAGATCAGCTTTTTCTTGCTAGCACTGATTACAGGATACAATAAATTATGTATGTTTTAATAGATGCCTCGGAGCCATTTGTTTTATTTTCTAAGCTTAAAAGTACGCTGGGCTCATAGCCTTCTGCCCCCACGTTCCCAAAACACAGTCAGCGTCATACATGGTACTGTCCTATCACAAACTGCAAAGAGCCTCAGGGATCAAGGGATCGGCCTGCTCGGTCCACCCATTGTACAGATGGAAACCCGAGGCCCCAGACATGCTAAGTGAGTTTCCCAAGCCTCAACACAGCCCGTTAGAGAAGTCAGGCCACGCACAAGTCTCTAAATTCCCAAACTAATATCCGTTCTTTTACATCACCCTCATTTTATTTCCCAGGAACAGGTAAATTTTAAGTATACATGAAAACTTTTTTTTTTTTTTTTTTGAGACAGGGTCTCAGTCTGTAGCCCAGGCTGGTCCTGAAGTCACTATGGAGCCCGGGCTGGCCTTGGACTCATGGCAATCCTCCTGTCTCAGCCGTCCTAGTGCTGGGATTAGAGGCGTGTGCTACCACGACCAGCTTATGTGGTGCTGGGGAATCAAACTTGAGTACTTAACCACTGAGCCATTCCTCCTGCCTGACAACTGTTTTTATTTATATATATATTTTAAAAATCCATTTAGGGAAAAAAGATTTCTAAAACTGCCTTGATTT
The DNA here is from genome assembly GCA_004027205.1 of Ctenodactylus gundi. Classification (NCBI taxonomy): domain Eukaryota; kingdom Metazoa; phylum Chordata; class Mammalia; order Rodentia; family Ctenodactylidae; genus Ctenodactylus; species Ctenodactylus gundi. Next base: position 604,395 of record PVKB01000093.1, on the reverse strand, counting down.
CTGGTTATTTTAATATTCTTGTATTTGTACAAGATGCATTTGAAGTTCAGTGCAGTATTCTGTAGGTAAGAGCTGGCTGCCAACACAGTGCAGGTATATAAGCTCACAGTGGATTCCCAGAGAAAGGTGCAGGGGTGACAGGACACCCACCTGAAACACACCACCCAGGTCCTCCCAGCCTGCTCTGAACTTCCAGGAGACACACAACCACCTGCACTCAGGCATGAGAGCCCCGGTCTGGAATCACTAGCAGGGAGGAGCAATCTGCTTCTGCCCATGCTGAGTGCACACACTGCCGCACAGCTCCGAAGGCCGGGTTTCCGGAAGCAGCAGGGGCCGTTCTACCGCACCCAATGATGCCCTGTCTGCAGCAGGGGTAAGAGGGAGTCCTGGCAAGAGGTGACCTTACTCTGCTCTAAGACCAAAGCCACTCAGTGCCAGTCACTGCCCTTGAGAACACCACTCCTCCATGCTCACAGATGACCTGAATCAAAGTCAGCTGTCGGTCCTGACTTGCATGTGCCGTGTGGCCTGCAAGAGGACCCCTGGTCCCTAGCCAAATATGCCTGCCACACAGCAGTGTGTCCACTTACCATGATGCTCCTGAAAGCCACGCATGGGTCCCAAAGACCTCAAAAGAGATCAGACTCTCTGGCCATTTTGGTCCAACTATATTCACAGCCACATGACACTTGTCCATTTGGGCTGAGCATGCCTCCACTTCTCATGCCCGTGGGCTGCCTGGCCATATCCCCCAGCCCGGGAGTGAGGGTCTGGTAATAACCACCCCCGAGAGCAGCACCTCCCTGACTCCAGGGAGAAGCCAGGAACTCGAAAGTCCTGATCACAGGTGGCTCATGGACAGGGACAGGATGCAAGTCCCCGAGGGCCCTCAGTTCCTCATCAGGGGCTTTCCTGCCTGCTCCACCAGCATTCCACCCTGCCTCGGCACCTTCTGCAGACCTGAGCCCCTATACACTGCCCATCCAGCTCAGGGCCACAGGGTGGATGAGGAGGGGCAGCCTGCGTCCATCTTCTCCACCACCAGGGCCTGAGTGGAGTCCTATGTGGATGCTGGCCAGGGGATCGGCAGGCTCAGAGGAGAACAGCCAGTCACAGGTACTGCACAGCTCAGCAACTGCTGCCACCCAAAAAAAATGCACTTTTCTAACCCCCAAGGGGAAAACAGAATGTTTTCAGATCCTCCCGGAGCGCCTACAACTATCCTCAGCAGGTTTCTCAGCAGCCAGCTGGCAAATGACGTCAGGGTCATCTCCTAAGGAGTTCTGGTTGCTCCTCTGGCTGAAAATAAAGTTATGTGGGCCGTAACCACCCTGGAATTATATACCCATGACATCACTGGGCCCTTCCCTGACTTACTAGCAGCTTTCAAAGTGAAAAGGCAGGCAGGGGGGTCGGTTCAGTGATGTCGGACCCACCTGGCATGTGCAGGGCCTCGGGCATGGCACCAGCGCTGCAAACGAACAAAACCCACAACAACAATGCTCCCCAAAACAAAAGGAAATCACAAGAGGAAGAGTACCCAGATGGTAGCGCTCCTCGGGGTTGGAGGTCAGGTCTACATTCACAGTGCCTGGGAGTCAGACATTTGAAAATTTTAATTCTGTAGATCCTGAATTTGGAGTCCATCTTGTACAATCAGCTATTTTAAGACATGAATGAAGCATCAAAACCTACCTCCGGAGAGGGGCGTTTTCCTCAATATCTTCCAGGGTCTCCAAGGACGATCTCTGGGAGATGAGGCGGCGTCTGCAGACAGAGAGAAAGGCCTACGGGTTAAAGATCAATTCGGTAAACTGCAAGGCATTCCTGCAAGTCTAAAAGTGTCCTAAAGAAAATTAAGTCCACTAAGAAATATAGCAAAAGATCAGACACATGGCATCTTGAAGGGTCTCTGCCTTGATCTGCTCCTACCCCACACAAGGCCAACAGGCTCAATGGGCAACCTCGCTGGGGTCCTGCACATGCCGGGTGCGTGAGAGCCTCTCTGTGATTACAGAAGCAACAACTATTTAGAGCCTGCAACTCCCTCCAAAGAACCTGTTACTTTTAATATACAGCATACAACTTGGGCACATGTGAAGGTGTTCTAGAGCCTTACATAATACTATTAAGTATTTAAATAGCAGGGATATGAACCAGGCAACTGACACATTTTTAAAACCTTATCAAATAAAACTTTAAAAACACTTAGTTGCCAAAACCAAACAAAAAAAGCTACAGGTCTCTGGAAGGTCAGGATTTCAAGAATGGCTGAAAAAGAAGAAAGCATTCTTCCAGGAGAACCCTGGAGGACCAGGGAGAACGAATATTCAGCACACTAGCACAACATAATCACTTTTTGGGGGCTGCCAAAGAATTGCACACCACCTGCTACAACCCCCTGGATCTGGTTTCTTTTGCCAGACTGAAATAAGAACAGGTTGCAATTAACCAAGACTACCTGAGTGGTGGTAGCTTTAAACAAGGACTGATTGGGCAGAGCGTGGCGCCTGAGCAACGTGACCAGATCTTCATCCTTACGAGAAATGGGACATAAAGTAAGGAGATGAAAGTTGACTTTTCTATCATGTTTGAAAAAATTCAGGTCAGCAGTATGCAACTCGAATCACGTTCTTGATTTTTCTAACAAAGGATAAATTCACTTTTTTTGCTTCTACGTGTACTCCTTTTGACCAATGATCTTGTTTTATGTTTTGCTTTTTGTAAGTAAATCAGAAAGATCATTTTTCTTTTTTTGCAAACTATTCAAGGGCTCTACCTATTTCCTAAGAGCTCTTCTTAATCTTTTGATAATCAAATTCTTTTTAAAAAATACTCCTCACACACCCCCTTCACTGTCAACTGATCTAATTTCCACAGACCCTTGCTCATTCATCAGCTGCACCATGCAGTTCGGTGACACCGCTGGCAGTGTCGGCCTCACACACCAGACTTCCTTGCGCAGCACCTGCAGGGTCACTCCGCAATTACCACTGAATTCCATCTGCATAATACAGCCGGGCCCCAGAAGTCAGCCAGAACACACAGAAGGCACTGATCTTACCAGGCCATATTCAGAGATGATTCGAGGGGTGTGGGGAACTGAGTTTAAAGGCAAGCAACTCAGTAAATAGGACTTTGCACGTAGCACTGTAACTCCGCAGGCCTCACTGGCCAAGTCCCCTGTGATTGTGCCCTGCAGCTGCGGTCCTGAGCATCTGCCCCATCCACTGAGGTGCAGCCTTCTTGAAATCTCAGTTAATCCTGCAGACAGCTGGCGAGTGAGGCCCCACTCCCCAGGGCCTGCGCTGGGAGCCCCCCACTCCTCTGATTACGGCTCTCAGCATAGGCGTCCCCTGTGCCCCATCCACAGAGCTAGGTAATTCCACAAAAGAGCACGGCTGATGCTATCCTCTGGGCTTTATAGAAACTCCTTAATCCCTGACTGTTTCCTCATCTAAAAAACTGGCAAACTGACAAAAACTAGAAATCCCAACAGATGTGAAATCCTTGGCACTACACGGACGGAGCTATTCGTGTCCTCCTTGGGGCTGCACCCTGACCTGCTCCTTGGTTACACTGAGGAGGATCAGGGTGACTGTCCTAGGTTGTGGCAGTCATCCCAACATGCCTTGCACCTGAGCCTCAGGCTGTGTTCCTACCACACCAGTGCTCGTGTTTATATATTATTGTTGGCAACAGAGAGCAATGGGCACAAGTCACACTGGTGTCCTGTAAGATCAGGGCGGACCCTCTGGATTCCCCGTCTGTTCCAGCACCCACATTTCCCCTGCACTATAAAGTAGCAATGATGTCAGTCCACTACTTCTGCATAACCTTGTCAGGTTTTGCACCAAAAATGAAATACTAACCGAGTATACAGATCTAACTCATATCCCTAGGCAGACATAGCACACAGCTTCAGATGCTGGAAACCTTGACAAATTCTGTCATACCTTTCTCCGTAAGGCCGCACTTTCAGGTGACCAGTAAACTGGCACTGAATATTTTGCAAACCCTGCTGCCAGGTGACAGCAGGGACCGCTCAGCTTGAGGCTGGCTCTCTTTCAGTCACCCCAAGCAGGTGCTCTGGAGGTGCTGTGGTCACTACTTGAGCCACATCCAAGGCCCCAGCAAAGCCCGGCAGGTCCCTCCCCTCCACAGCTACCTGCTTCCCAGTGGGACTGTCAGCCTGCCCTGCTGGGACAGGAAGCCAACCTGGCTTGACGCTTGTCCCTCACGTAGAAATTGAAAGGACTACCAAGGAATTCCACTCGAACCCTCCAAGCCCCACTGTCCTTTGGGGCTGTCCTCTGAGGGGCAGTGTGGAGCTGGATCCCACTGAGCTGCAGTAAGCATGGGCCTCTACTGTAGTCCTGTAGCCAGGGTCACCATTCAGAGAAAGTGGCACCTTAGGGACACAGGTCATCGTGAAGGCCCACAACCTGGCCAGTGCCCTGCCGAACAGCTGCATCTAGTTCTCATACTAGAGAAGAAAGCTGCTTTTGGGGGGCAAAAAAGAACATATCTTTTTCTATACAGTTATACGAACTTATTTTTAAAAGAGACCATGCTAAAAGCCAGGCATGTTAGCACATGCCCATAATTCCAGCACTCAGGAGGCTGAGGAAGAAGAATTATTGTGATTTCGAGGCCAGCCTGGGCTACATAGTAAGTTCAGAACCAGCCTGGACTCTGGAGTGAGACCCTGTCTCAAAAATCCCATAAATAAATAAATAAGAGCACATTGCACATTTTTCTGTTAGGTAGAGATTTGTACACATTATTATACACTAAATGATCCCACCCCTCCTAAAATTTAGTATTTTGAAATTTTAACACCCAATGTGTACCAGAAGTGGCGTCTTGGGAGGTAAATGAGTCATGACTGTGGAGCCTCGTGAATGGGATCAGTGATCATAGGACTCCAGAAACCCTCCAGCTCCCTTTCTGCCACATGAAGACACAAGGAAGAGTCAGTAGTACGTCACCCGTAAGCAGGTCCTTGCCAGCCCAAGCCCACCCTGACACCTGGATCTTGGACTTCTGGCCTCCAAATGGTGAGACAATAAAATTTTTTATGAGCCAACCAGCCTGTAATTTTTGAGATGGAGGTGCAAAGCTCAGAACGCCTAGCCTCACGACATGCAGCAGCGGCACTGGCCACTCCTATCTGAGGCCTGTTTTCTGCCACAAGGGCGTGTGCTGGGGACTGGGCAGTGGTAAATCAGGGATGCTCGCTCCTACCACGGACCACCAGCTAGATTCTTCTAAGATGCGTGATAATGTCTTTTCCTCACCTCCCCCGCCACCAGGAGACCCGCAAGAGATGGGGTGGCTCCGGCAGGTGGCCAATCTTAACCAGCCACTCGCACCACACTGCAATCAGCCTCCTGGGCTACGTGCGTCAAGAGTCCACCTCCTTATCACTGGGCACATTTAACAAGCAGAGGTCTCTGTGGACTTTAATGACTCATAAAGAATACTCAGCCTTCGACCAAAATAGCAAACCACCTGACGAGCCAAGCAGACATTCAGTAAGACTGGCAGGGCTTGAAGCAAAGCACCCACAAGCTGACAACATCTAAGGGAGGTGTCTACGTCCAGCCTCCATGGAGCCTGAGTGGGCACCAGGGCAGCTCCTCTGGTCCGACAACTGTAAATCAGGACTGGCACGCCAGGATGTATGGCTCATGCTTAAAGTGCACTAGCCTCCTTTTAGAATAACGGGGTTTGTATGTGTGATTCTCTCAGGGCAAGAAGTCAGGATCTGTCGGTCTGCGGAAACGCAACTGCACATCTGGATACACAGGCATGAACCCAGTCAATCCACACACTGCTAAGTGCTAACAGCCCATCTGGGGGGACGTCACTGGACGCTCCAGGGACATGGAGCTGGGCACAGTGTTACTGTTATAATCTACTTAGAGTTTAAGGAGAGATCACTGTGGAAAACACAGAACACAAACACACAATCATTTCATTTAAAAAATTACAGTTTTAGATGGCCAACATTTCTAGGGTGCTTTAAGCACATAAAAAAGTCATTTCTATTTATACAGTATGACCAGTGGTAAACTTCTCCAAGGAATGGCCCAGGGCTAAGGGGTCCTTGTGGTCTGACCAGCCTTGAAGCTTCCTAGCAAACATTCTGCCATGTCTTGGGGACACAAAGTGTAAGAGGGTCAAGTGGGGGCCCCATGTGGTCATCGTCCACCCCTCCTTCGTTTGGCAAGCGGAGTACCTGTGAGAGCAGTGGCCAGAGACGGATAGGGCTCACTGCTATCCCTGACCAGCAGGGCAAGCTGACCAAAGCCCCAGGATGAAGGAAGGCAGTGTGCACCACAGGAGGGAGCGATGTGGTGGAAGGCAAGCCTGGACTGAGTGCTCAGTGTGAAATGAGGACGCTGGGTCGGCCCAGTGTGCTCCAGCCTGGCTGCATGTGGGCATACAGGGTCCCAGGCACACCTCCATGCCATCGGCAAGCTTTTCTCCTGTGTGTGGCTGAGCCAAGGCAGTACGGTTCTGGGCCCCGAGGGGACTGTAACGTGCAGGACAGCTGGGCCCACTGAAACAGGTCATCTCCGCCTGCCTAACCAAGTTAGAAGTGGATGGGACATTCTGTTACTGGCCTCACTCCCCTGCATCAGCACGTGCGGGGTGGCCATGATCATAACCGCCCAGTGAGGTCCTGTCTCCTCCTCCGAGGAAGGTTTTGATGAGCAAAGACAGAAGGCTAATAGGTTGGAGAACGAAGGCCAGGGAAGGACCAGATGGTCTTCAGGTACAGGCAGATGGATCATGTACAGAATACATACACACTAGACAAAGAATCCGATGTGTAAAAAGGTCCAGTTCTTTTCTCTGGAAGCGGAACATCAGCGTGGAGAGGGGAGAGGACCTTGAGGAAACCTTTGGGCCTAGCCATCTCTGTGTTTGCTAAAAGGCAGCTCACTGCGCGACTTAGTTTTCCTCATCCTGGCTGTGGAAACTGTGATCCAGTCCATTGGTGGGCACCTTTATTTTTCACAGGTGAGGAAAGGGTGGCCATCAGAGACCTCAATTACGCAGGTGATGGGCAAATAGAGGTCAATAGATGATTTCACATCTATTCAGACAGTTGTTATGCTAAATGAAACTCACATTATCATAAAAATAAAAACCTGGTGTAGTCTTAAGACACCCACAAGCTTGTAATTTATTGCCTCTGTTACTTCTGTCTGTTGCCCACTGACCAAACTAACAATCAGAAGGGACTCAATGAAGGCTGACCTGACTAAAGAACTCCATCAGGCAAGGGGAATCCAAAGATCGCTCTCTAATGTACTCACCTTTCCACTAAAGGCCTTCCTGCACACAACTGCTAATGTGGACATTCTACTTATTATTTGAGATTGTGGTCTGGTCCACAGAGGCCAGGACATCTCTAGAAAGCTTGCCACGGCCTCAGCCTGATGGGGAAGAAGTAAGGCTGGACAGTGGGAGACCTGCTCCAACACCTGGTCTCCTAGACTGGCTAACAGTCTCAAGGGCCCAAGGTGCTCAAGCAGAACCTCCCAAGAAAAGGCTCAGGGTCACCAGCCTGCCATGCAGAGCTGCTGGCTTCCTTTGCAAACTGTGAGACCTCGTGCTTTCTGGTGGAGGACGCCATGCCCTGGTCCTTCACGTTCACATCAGAGATACAATGTTCTTTTACTCCGGACCTAGTGTTCGGCCCATGCAGAAAAGGTGGTCCTAAATGTACGGTGTAAGTCTGCCATTTATGACCGGTATACTATGAACCCTGCATGCAGAATTATGTATAAACCAAACAATTAGACTATCATTTTGATACCTTTTATGAAAATGCTGACTTTCAAATAGTTTTCAACAGTTCTCATGGAGTACAACATACTTCTAACAACCCACTGGTATTTTTTTTTTCTGGTGCCGCTGGGGCTCAAGCTCAAGTCCTCCACACTCAGCTACATCCTCAGCCCATTTTTATTTCTGATTTTGAAACAAGGTCTTGCTAGGTACCTAGGTTGGGTTCTGCCTCTGCCCACCTGAGCACTGGAATTACAGGCCAGCGCCACCGGGCCTAGCTTCGCTCATTTCGACAACAGAGTTTTGAGTAGCTGAGCACTGCGGCAGCCGGGCCTTGCTCGCTAGCTCTCTATATTCATCTCATTGCTCACGAGCTGGTAAACTTCCAAGCCAGGATCCCTGAGGCTTCTTTCACGGAATCAAATGGACTGAACTCACCTGGGAGAGGCCCACAGCTACACACCCTGCCTGGGCGCTCAGGGACGGAGGATGTCACTCCTCACTTCCTGAGAGACACTACGCAGTCCCGGACAGGGGCATGTTCATTAACGCTGTGCTCAGTCTGAGCCTATGGTACAGATCTCCAGCTCTGGCCAGCAGCCAGCCGCTGATGCACTCGACAAGGTGTGGCCCTTGTTTGCTCACCTGGCAACAGCCGCTTGACAGCCGGTGGGAGAAATCCCAGCAGAGTTATGGCATCTGACATGATGACGGCTCAACAGGCTGGAGGGGACCTGCCAGGCCAAGGCCCGCTGGGCCGCATAGCCGGAAGCCCACGACTGCCTTACTTCCCACAAGGGCAACCTCCCTCAGGGGTCCCGGGACACTCTGGAAGCCAGATCCACACCAGACCTTGAGCAGAAGCAACTGAAACTCACCAGGGTCATCCTGATAAAGGAAGTGACACAGGGTTGTCCTTAAGAAAAGCAGACATGGTGAGGAGCTTTTAGAAGAGATTTGAAAAACAAAAAGCTACAAAAGCGATTTGGAATCCACATGTGAGTTTCCTTCTAATGAGTCAGGCAAGAAAAAAAAAATCAAATGAGAATAGCAATGCGCCAAGAGTTGTCAAACGGCCCGTTCAAATAAGATCTGTTTCGCCATTGTTACAGGAGGGTCAAGAAAGCGACTTTCTAAATGTTCACAGAGCACACAAGAAAGCACCTGGCTCCTGGCATCCGCTTTTACTTCAAGGGCTCTCATCAGGCTTGCCAGAATCTGTGAAGCCGCAGTGTGTGTGACGTCATCTGGTGTGTCTTCTGTTTGGATTAGCGAGACCTGTGAGTGGGATGTGCACAGGGGCCAGGTGTTCAACCTTGAATCCCCCCGTCCACTGCCACCCCGCTGATCTGACAAAACTCCCCCTCCATCCCGTCAGTGGCAAGACCCGTGATTCTCCCTGGAATAAATTCAAACTCCTTTGATGTTGGTTGTGTTACAGTCCCTGCTACCCAGGAGGCTGTGGCAGGAGGACTGCCTGAGCCTCTGGCAGACCCAGAGTGAGACCTTGGCAAACAGAAGGAAAACGAACTTCTCAGATCAGAGATCTGGAGGGCAGGATGGGATACAGGCCCAGACACATCTACTTGGCCACCCTGACAGCCCTGGCCCCGCCTCCGGGACATCTCTGACTATCAGGAGATTCAGAGGCCAGCCCAGGGCCACTGGCTGAGTGGCAGTGCTGCCCTCAGAGTCACTCAGCTCTACCTAGGAGGAAGGGGCCCAGTTTGCAGCTGCGGGCAGATGCTCATCAAATGTGCACAGAACAGAAACCAGTGGGAAAGGTATGCTGGTTCCTATTAGGACCCAGGAAGGTTTTGTGGGGCTGATAACCAGTACTGTGTCACAAAACACACTCGGTTCTTCGAAGGCAGAGATGACAAATGGGGACCAAGGCAGGGTTACTCAAAATATAAAGATTAGCCCCACCCTGAACAAAGAGCCCTGGGTACAAATTCAAGGAGCTGGGGCCAATTCATGCATGTTCTGCGGCGGGTATCAAGTTCAAAGTTCTAAGTAAAAGGTAAAAGGGGTTCCCTTAATTGGTGGGAAGGGTGCTGGGAATCGGCACCTGGGTCACACGTTTTTATTGGGCCATGCGTTTAAAGTGAGGGTAGATCAAGCGTGGAAGATGCAGGGGAAGGCATGCGAGAGCTCAAAGGAGAGCCAACATTCTGACCAGCAAGAGGTGGCCAGCCTACTGCGGGTGGGTCCAGGAGCATCTGACAGATTTTTTTTTTTTTTTTTAAATAATGGTACTGGTTGAACCCAAGGCCTTTTGTGAAATTCACTCTTAGATCTTTAAAAATTTTTTGAGACAAGACCTTGCGAAGTCACTCTGCCCAGGCTGGGCTTGAACCTTCCATCCTCTCTCTGCCTCCCAGAGTGCTGGAATTACAGGAATGCGCCACCACACACAGCTAGGACAGTCTTCTTACAAACATGCCTTCCCAGAGCAGAAGAGATGGGACACAGGTTTGGGCATGACACAGGAAGAATTCCTCAAAGCAGACGGAGCCAGCAGGAGCCAGGAGGCACACAAGGTAGGCCAGCTTCAAGCACAAGCAGCCAGAGACCGCCAAGGGCCAAGTGAACACAAGGGCCGCGTGCACGCGTAGGTGCTGGTGTCACAAAGGATGGATGAAATGTGAGCACAGACCTGGGGAAAGCAACCGGGCATCACAAAGCACGCATGGGGCATCCCAGGAGCTGGGGCAGGCTGGAGCCAGCTCCATACAGCCAAGTGGCCTCTGGTCCTCCGAGGCACGGGTGGGTGGAGCCCAGTCCCCCCTGCTCTCTGTGGAGTAGCATTCATCCTGCACCCTCCTCTCTCCTCAGGGCCTTCTCAGAAAGGCCATCGCAGGAGCCTGGCGGACAGACGTCACTCTCCTTCCCGGCTCGCTGTCCGTTTGGAAGAGCGCCTTTACACGCTGAGGACTTTCTGAACCACCTATGCATCCAATTTTCATTAGAAAGCAAGACAAAGGCCCGCATGCCCAGCTTTATGAGGTCTGCAGGAGAGACCCTCAACGAACTGGAGAAAGCCGGAGCCTGCCTGGAGGGTCAGCTGGCGGGGAAGAGCCAATGTCAGCAGGAGCGAACTGAATCAGAGCCAGCAGGGAAGAAGGCAGAGCTGGTAACATCCAAGCCGGTGGTAAGGGACCGTCCCGAAGCTGCCCTCCTGCTCAGGACACAGGCACTGAGTGCTCCCTTGGGCCTCCCCCTTTGGTTTCCAGCCTGACCTTTCTCTGCTCTGAGAGGCCTTCTGCAGAAATGCACTTTGACAGCTCGGAAACAGTGGGCAATTATTTATAGCCAATTTGAGATTGATGGAGTCTTTCAGGTTAGCCGTGGCCCAGAATGAACAGTGGCTTATGGAAAAAAAAAAAAAAAAACTGATGCTTCTTTCTTGTCAATACTGTTCCCTACCAGATTTATTTAATTTTTTTGAGGCAGGGTCTCGCTCTGTAGCCCAGGCTGGTCCTGAACTCACTATGGAGCCCAGGCTGGCCTTGGACTCAAGGCAGTCCTCCTGCCTCAGCCTCCTGAGTGCTGGGATTACAGGCATGCACCACCACACCCAGCTTATATGGTGCTGGCGAATCAAAACCGGGTACTTAGCACTTGCTAGGTGAATGCTTTAACCGCTGAGCCATTCCTCCAGCCCCTGGAAACCTTTTTAAAGATATCTGTTTCTCCTTGGTCACATATGTATACTGCCTTTATCAAAAAGAAAAAATAATGAGAATTGAGCACTGCTGAACCACTGGCCTCATAATCAAAGGTCTTGGGGTTAGGGATGCGGCAGGGTGACCACATTCTACCTGTAAGAAACACGGTGGCTCCGTGGCACCTTTTATTTACTGGCCCTACCTCTACCTTTATCCTTCCACCTCGGCCAGGCATGGTGCCACCTACTCTTCAGAATCACCCCTGACATTTCCTGAATCCTTACAACATTTGGTAGATTCACCACATTTGGAAATATTCTTATCAGCCTCCTTAGACTACTAGATGACTTGATTCTTAATGCTTTACATTTACCTCCAACCTGACTACTGATGCCTTGAGGACAACTAACTACGCTGCTTCCACCTCTGAAATCTCCTCAGTGACTGGAACATGACCTGGTGTGTACGAGGTACTCAATAAATGCTTACACACAGCAGGACCCGTGCCCCCAAACCCACAGCCATGGCTGGAGGAGAGGCTGGGGTGCCAGTGAACAGGCCCCTGGAGTCAGACTACTAACACTTGTCTTGCAAGAGTCGCATCGACTGAGCGGAAGTTCAAGCCACATCAGGAACGAGGTCACATTCAAACTTCCTTTGAGCAGCCAAATGCTGTACCCACAAAACTACATCTTACGCCAAATCTCCAAATAAGAAACAGACTAGAACAATGACACATTTTACAAACTGGAGCAATATTTACTTGTAACTCCACGACTAGAACAGCAGGCAAGCTATTTGGATGTATAAACAAATGTGAAGCCGGGGAGCTGGGATAACGTTTTCAGTTGAAGATCCATCCTCAGCATCTGATTTGCTTCTTTTGGTCCCGGGTGGACAGGAGGAAAGTAATCCCCATTGGCCGAGATACGTGAGTGTCTACGGTAACCATTCTAAATATCTCAGGGCTAAGTTAAAAGCTGTGGGAGGTAAGGCCTAACCGCACAAAAATCTACTTGCTCTGGCAGAATGGGTTAATTAGCGCGCAGTTAATGGAGTAATCAATGCGTGGGTCACCGGGGTGTTACACTTTGCTATAGAACACTGCGTTTTACTGTGTATTTCACTGCGGTTTTAAAAAACGTTTTACACACAGCTACAAATGCTTGTGTTTATGTAACACATATACATATATAAATTACATCTCTAAACATGAAAGCTACTGATGACCGGCAATTCCACTCCCAGATATAATCCAAGAAAAATGAAAATGTACGCCCACAAATAAATGTCCACAAATCAACGTTCTCGGCAGCACTGTTCACAATAGCTTAAAGGTGAGAAAGCCCAGACGTCCACCCCCAATGGATAAATAAGATGCAGTATGACTCCCTTATCAAGAAAGTACTGATACATGCTACGATACGAACCTTGGAAACAAACATACACTAAGCCAAAGCAGCCGATCGCAGAATGCCCCACAGCGCATGATTCTACATATATGAAATTTCCAGAAAATGCATATCCAGAGACAGAAAGTAGATTCCCAGCTGCACGGGGTGGGGGTAGGAGAGAGGGAGGAACAGGAAGGACCCCTATGACCACAGGGTTTCTTTTCCAGGGTGACAAAAATGTTCTCAAGTTACACTGTTGTGACAGCTCTCCACCTTGGCACATACTAAACAGGTTCTGTATGCATTTGGTCTCTAAGCACTTAAAATATCTGATATGTAAAATCTACATGTGTAGGAAATTCATACTGGAAAAAATACACAGGGAAAGTGAAACCAACCACTGCTGGAATTTCTAACACCCTGACTGAGACCCTTTGGGCTATAGATGATACACGCAGAAAGTTAATGATGTGGATTGTTTCTTTGTACTAGAGCCGCATGGGATGAGGAGCCCAGGTCAGAGCTGGGTGGCAGAGGGCAAGGGTGAAGGAAGGACAAGGCCTTGTCCTGTACGATGTGGATTAAGCAGCAACTTCAGGTGGCTGCTCCTAGTCCTTGGCAGCAGTCACCCGGCAAGAACGAAACGCAGCAGACGTGGGGAAACCCTCAACAGAGCAAGGCCAGCTTGGGACC